>JAANSN010004515.1:0-14841 GCA_036850665.1 Dicranocentrus wangi | reverse complement strand
ATATGAGACAATGCCATGAGGTATTTCGAAGCTTCTTCGTTTCCCGTACGTCTTTGCAAAATGAAGCAAAAATTATGTGCACAACCCAGAATCGAACCTGGTTGTGCACGTTCAAGGCGACGACCCTAACCACTGAGCCACCGACCCGAGAGCTTTAATGGTGTTTGTGCAGTGTATAAGTGGTATTAGAACAGAATAGAAGAAGCGTTCCAGAATTACATACACGGCTCTATTAAAATATTTGTATGATTAATGTTACCGATTTACTGATAAGATTTGCTTTAATTTGATATGAAATGGTTACCGGCTATAGACATGATACAAATTGTTTTTTATTTGCAGGGAGACTGAGCGTATAACACAATGTAACGTTTCCATTCCCGAATGGAATAACGTTGGTGTATTAGCATCTCCCATAGTTCAAGAAAGCCCAGAGTCGATCTTATTGTTAGCTTACTTGCACTATCATTGAATAAAATAGTCCGAAAATCTGCCAAAATCTTAACAAAATCTGAAAAGCAGGAAAATTCGAGAAAATAAAATACAAGAATAAAACAAGAATTCATCGACAACTTTTATACAGCGGTTTCTCTTCATCCTGTTACTACAATAGCGGACGAGTTACTGGCAAAATAACCGGACAAATACTTTCTTTACAATATAAAGTTACATTCCTATCGTTCTCCAAATCAAGTCAAACATTGAAAGTATTTCAGCAATTTTCCTACACGTATTAGTATTAGTATTATTAGTATTATTACACGAACCTTACGTCTGTCTCAAATATTTCATAATGTTGCAAGACTAAAGTGGAAGGCTAAATATGCTGGTAGTGGAAGTTCTAGGTCCAATTTCGACAGAAGGTCGTCAAAAGGTTTGATAAATTCAGCAAGCATAATTAACCGTTTGGGTGACATCGCGAGTGCCATTCGGATTCACATAATAACCATTCCACTTTAGAAGATAAGACTTTGAATGCATCTAGGTAAAAATCTAGTTTATTTATTCAACTGCTCAATGCAACGACAAAAATTAACTATGAGCTATGTAATTGCTGACATTCAAAATAAACCCAAGGCAAAAATTTCCAAAAGAGCCTATATTAGTTCATAAATATGTTATAAAGGTGTACATTATACATCACTATCAAAATTGTTGAATAACCGTAACCAACCGTCCCTGGTCCAACAAATAATAATGTTTACGCAACACACAGCATCAATTTAGCATAAGGGGTTGGCGGGTAGCTGAAATAACTTGCTATCACGATCCCTAAAATACATTTTAAAAGCGCTTGCTTACCTATATAGACATATTAACGCATATTGAAATTGGGGATCAAATATTGAAAATCGTCCTTAGGGGAAAGCATGATAGCTAGCATGTTTGCCGTCTTGCAGTGTTTGATATTGCTACGCGCTGTTACAATTCCTCAGTGACCCTTTGCCTAAACACAAGTACGATAACGAGTATGAGAGTATCCGTGCAAAAACTAATAGGAAGAAAAGTTTGTTTTGTTTGAGCGACAAGAGCGAGCAGTGTGGTCACTGTGGTCCGCCACGAACTTCTTCGCCTGGCCTGCACTAGCCCAATATCCTTTTCAGTTGATTCGCCTTGTATTCTCCGAAAAGGAAATTAGAGTTGGACGCTGAGGAAGTAAACACATGTTTGTTTGGGTCTAGACACAGGATATATACGAGAAACAATTTACTACATAATAATCTGAAATTATATACGAGTTATATTTAGTCCGGGGTAAACATTATCCAGTGCGAACTTGCGTATGAGCGCCTTGACTTGGCTGAAAATGTGCAAAACTTTAATTAAAATTCGGGCTTATTTCATATTTATATGTGAAACGGCCAATTTACTATAGAAGCTTCTATCATATCGATACAATGGAATTGAAATTGAAAAATTTGGGGAACGGTGGTTTTTAATAATACAAAGCCACTGCTGCAGGCAATGCAAAATCCGACTTGTGTTGTGTTGTCACTCATCCCGTTGCGTTGCACGTTGTTGGAATTTCATGCTGAATGAAATGAATACTGCCGCAGAAGTCATTGATCTGGATGGAATACATTGTCTCACGTTTAAAGAACAAACGAAGAATTTTGAATACATTCTCACGAATTGCAGAGCTCAGGTCAGTGGATTATGGCGAGTTCGGTTTTATTTATCATTTGTCTTTATCTGAACTACTCCAAGCAAAAGTGACTTGTCCAAAAACTGTGACTGTTAGAGCACTTGCGGACGGATATCGTGACGGATAGACACGGCAGACGCCGCGGACAAAACTAATAACTTGCTCTTAGGTCGCAACGCAAGTTAATAAGAATGAGAAATAAGAATGAAAGAAGAGAGGAGAATATATAAACTTTGGTTTTATTTTGATTAATTGTTCATACATAAGGTAACCGCAATAACCGCATCTCTTAAGAATACAACTTGTCGAACCACTTTGGGTATTCCTAAAAATAATGAAAAAGTGCCATCCTTCATGGGTACGAGATAAGAGTTGATCAAAGGGATGTGAATACGAAAGCTACCCTAGGGAAATTGGTATTGGTTTCAAATGAACTGCTTCGAAATTACAATGTAATAAAATCTTTTAGACACAGGAATAAAGCGCATTTGTCTAACTCTCCCTGTGTAAACAAAAGTCAATCCGTGACGGGGCAGAGCTTGGGTGGAATGCTGTTATAAAGTTACAAAGCATGGAAACAATGTGATTGAGTTGACTCTAGAAGTTGACATGTTGTGTTTGTTGTGGTCTTGGTCTTTGCTTTCTGTTGACAAAATGGGAGATTTGCTACTTTTTAAATGGAAAACTTTCACAAGTGTGTTGGATATCATGTTTACACTTTACGAACGGACTACTGCATGATAACATATAGAAGTAAGCTGAAAGAGAATTTACCTTTACTACCTAAATGGATCACACCACACACATTTTGCTAGATTTCTTTCTTGACGCTGTCGTTTGTTGGCAAAAAGATTGCAAATTGCATGTCAAAATCACAAAATCGTGAACCTATACCTGCGTTCGAATGTGTTCTTGGCGATCTTGAAACATAACCGTAACACTAAATTCAATAATTTCATCGATTTTCCGGGCGTGTACACGTTTACACGTATTGTGATATTGTTAAAGTCGTCTATGAAACAGGCCTAGTCTAACTGTCTCGATGTGTCTAACTGTTCAGCATAATTTCCAAAGACAGAATACATTAAGCCATATGTGTGGAAAGCATTATACAAACACAAATTAGTCTTCAAAATAGTCAACAACCTCTATTTGATGAACATGATTTCAACCGTCTTAGAGCTTGTACAATTGATGTAATACGAAGACATAATAAAATCGAACAACCAAAATGTAAAACATGGATTAAATAGAATACATTTCGTTTTTATTAGGGACTGGACTTCAAGATTCTTTAGCGACCTCCTACATGAATTTTAATAATTGTACTAGATAGTTGGAATAGTAGATCAATGCAATAGAGGAGTCGTCGAGAATGTATAAAGGTAGTTCAAATGACAACTAGACATTGGAATGTCAGTAGCTACTTACCTAGTCCAGACCCATAACATGCATTATGTCAGCCAGTACTCAGAATATAATATTACCATTACCTATCCAAAGGCCAATTGGATTTGACCATTTTTTTCCGTAATTATTTTTTTGCTTCATTAATAAAATTCGTTTCACAAAAGGGTTTGGCATAATTGCCCATTTCATTGTGAATTCCGCTCATTGCCGCTGCACTGGCCAACATTAACTTGGGTATTTTCGGTGAGAATCATGTGCGAGTCTGGATAGTAAAAGACCAACATTATTGTAAGAAAATTAAGAGTTAAGGTTTTCTCAAAATTTATAGCGTAGACATGTTGCGAAGAAAGTATGTACGGTGGAATTCCTTACATTTATGTTTGGTTTCTGTATTTGAAGATGCAAACATCATGGCGGTAAATGACACCATGTATTGTGCAGGCATTTTCAATTTGGTACGACCGTCCGTACAGTGCAACTTCGTGTTCTCCGGAGGCTACCCTTTTGTACTACCAATTGAAGTGAAAACGCTGCAAAAGAATCTTTTTCGTTTGAAATATCCTATACGAGGCGACTAACGAAATAAAATTTTCTTCTAGTTCGAGTTTCATAATACCAACTGGGATTATATGAAAGAGTGGTTCATTTGGGACAAAGCTCGATACATTACACATGTGCTCCACCGAACACTACTAGGAAGCTTGATTAAATTTAAGATTGAGAAAGTATAGTATTCCAAAGAATCTTTTACAGACGAACATAACACAGTCGCGTTCACAAGAAATGTGAGTATAATGTACATCCTGCTGACGACGTGATGTGATGAATATGATCAACGGGGTTCGTCTTATTAGTCAGTTTAACAATGAGTTGAATTGAATTCACGTAACACATTTCCTTGTATTGTTAATGAAAAACAGGAAAGGTTGACATACTCCAGCCAGGGGATCGACATCTTAATGAGATGAAAAGGGCGACTGGCGAAAGTAGAAATGACGAATGGCGACTGGGGGTTTGAAAATAAAGTACCTATATACGGCACAGTAGGGATTAGTATATTATATTGTTTACACATTTGCTTTCTCTCATTTCTCCTTCAGCCTGTCTTGTAACCGTCCATCATTATTATTATTATTATAAATTCCTTACAGCCACGGGCAATTTGTTGTGCTGCAATAATGCAATATTTGTTTGCATACTAATAACTTGTAAAGAGACGTGGGATGCCATTATCAAGTTACAACTCTCCACAACGATTTGCTCTAAAATATGGTGTACTCCAGTAAGGATAAAAACTCAGATTTCATGCGAGCATTTTTATGCGAAACAGGTTGATACGTATTTTTGAAGGTTGTTCTAACATTTAAGAATACTTGTGCGTTGGAGCAATGGAAATAACAACTTTCACCAGACATATTAAACTCTTAACATGTTAAACTTCCAGATCAAAATGTAACTTTCATGTGGGAAACTTTATTTGATTCGACCATTCGAGTGAAGCAAATATTTTAGTTTATGCATCAAACGTTGGGAAAATAAACTTCGCACTATACGTAGGTATATGCACGGCACACAAACACCCGGGATCTTCATGCAATATTTTATTTAGAATTGTATTTCTCACAAAAACATTGACAAGAATTGTACCTATAGATCGCCTTTCATCACACAGTCTATTATACCTTTCACCGTATCACTCGATATGTTAGTTATAACTCAAAAATACAATATTTTAGCGAAAGAAAGTACATTATATACTTTCCTCTCATGTACAGACAGACACTCGGCTCTATCGAGTGCTGCTGACTAACAATGCAATGAATACACAATAGTAAGTTTTGAACCTTTCAAGTCAAACGTAAATATATTTGTTTAACTTGATTTCTATTTAATATCGTATTTCACAATAGGCTTACATTAGTACCGTAAATATAGAAGAATTTATATAAATATGAAGCATGAGTATATATTCACAGGACAAGTATTTCAAACGGAAGAAGTGCGACAAGAACTTGATGCGTTGCACTTTGTAGTCCCGAAGAACTTCAGGTCGCGTCACTTTTTCGATTTTGTGCACAGCTTACATTACACGTCCATCAACTTGGCAGCGTTCTTCTAGTGTAGTTCTGAAATTTTGTTGCTTATAGTCTATTTGCCATTTATATGGCCACATCCTTGGTGGGAATATCAACCTCGTTTAATACGTTTCGTGAGGCCTGCTGTTGTAGTAAAACAACCACTTGGACAAATATGTTCATTTTGTAGAAGGACGGCTCATCGTTCTCTTTCGCAAGTGTAATTTATACACGTCAATCCACCCAAGTCTCCATTGTTTAAAATTCTTTTAGAATCCATGTTCCACCAGTGACATGACAGACAAGGTTAGAAAAACAATTGAAAAGGTAAGGGTACGGCTTTCTCACGAATACTTATTTTATAAAATCCTTATCCACAAAAAATGTTAGCATTACATAGATTTATACGACGAGTGTCTATAGCATGGCTAGAGAATCCAACATACACAAATTCTATATTTTTTCTATTTTTGTATACAAAATTAACTGAATTCCCATTATCTAGATGTATGTATTATGCGTATATCTCCAAAAAATATCTATAGTGGTTTGGCTAATTGATAAAAGTTCAAAGGAAAGAGGAAAAACGGCAAAGTATTACGCAACAACCTTGTAAATACTTTCCCTTCTGCTAGGGATACGACACGACAGATTACATCATCGGTGGTGAGAGAGCTAGAATTATGGATCCCTTTCATATTACCTACTTATTATAATCTCTAATTGTAAGTGTAACATTTGCTATCATTATAGTATGTGGAAAATATTAGATAATGTACTGCCTGACTTTGCTAGCACACTACAAAATTTTCGTATAAACAATTGCACATCGAGCATTTCCATTTATTCTAGTCAATTAAAATAACTCTACGAAATCATTTTCCTGAGTGATGATAGAATGTTCAATATATTGAACAGTTTGCAATGTCATTCAATACATTTGTCTGGTTACAATTTGACTAAATCCTAGCTAAAATCTTTACATCCATTTATCATCAACTAACAATCAAACCTATATACAATTTTATACGAAACTGTCCATTACCATTACCACGCAATACCATTAATTTAAAGATTAGCTACGTACTTTCATCAACGTAACGTAATGTAAAACGTAAGAAAACAACACTGATTGTGAGAATAGAGAATCTGGAAAGTAATTTTAAAAGTGAAAAAATAAATGATAGTCATGACTTGCGGTGTACCAACCTTCATCAACTTATCACGTCTACTTCACCCCACCCACCTACCTACTAATTCCTGAATCACTTAAAATACTGAATACAGAGTAAACATAGTGCTCCTTAACAAAATAAACATATTAAATCACGTATTTTATTCTCATTCACTGCTATTTTAAATGCATAATGTTTTTTGGTATTCTTTTCGCATATTTGTTTCCTATCTTATATTTATTTTGCATCAGGATATTTATCTGGCTACGAGTCATTAAAACATGTATCATATGTACTTGTAGTATTAAGATAATCCACCATATTACGAATTTCACGTCACACACAATAAGTATTATAAATATGCCTAATTAACTAGTAACCTAACTCCTCACGTACAACTAGAGGTATTCTGGTATGGTGGTATGCGCGTGGTAGGGCTTCATTTTCTAGGTACCAAGTTCCCTTAGCTAATCTTCCACCGCCCTACTAACCAACTTACCAGGTTCAATTAGCCTTTCATTATTTTAATAAAGGTGAAACGTTTGAAAAATATAGGTATAATACCTAACCTCTAAACATTTATCTAATCACGTATTCATACACAAACTAACCTGAAGTTCATCTTGTACAAACCCGGAACTGTGTCCCGTTATCATCATATTTTCTGTTGCTCAGTTGAAGCAAATAATTACGTTTCCCCTGCCCCCTAAATTACCTCCCAAGGGTTCGTCACGGTCTGGAACAGCAATGAAACTCGTGAGGGTACATTCGTCCTCCGATGAGCCTGACGTATTTTTCATACTGTCAGTGTAATTGTTGTTATTATGATAATTCATCTCGTTCTCCTCATCACGTTCAAGTTCGTTACCCATGCAGCTTCCAGAACGACGGGGGTCTCCACTTGCAGATATTCCTTTGACTGGGGATTTCCTCGGAGTAGAGTTTTCCGGCGAAAAATGCTTCTGATGATGGTTTGGACTGCATTTGTTACTGATTTTTGAGAGTATGTCACCAACCGTTGGGTACGACTTTGTGGGCGAGTGTTGAACACCATTCCGAAAATACTTTTCCAGTTGGCTGCTGGTTTCTTCCTCGATGAAATTTCCGTTGAAGCTGGTTGCCCGCGTCTGCTCCTCTAGCTGAAGGTCGCCCGCCGGGCTGGCCGATTTACTTACATCGGGACGTCTTTGTTTGCTTCTGGCAGTGCGGTTGTTTGTGTTGCCAGAAAAATGTCGTCGACCATAACCCTCCATGTCGGATGCTAAAGGTGGTTCAGAAGAAACAGCAGATGTGCCAACAGGATGGCAATGACTGTGAAGAGCAGTTTCTTGGTGGTTCCGTTTCTGCTGGGGATACACCTTCTTTAGCCCAACTGAGGTTGCACCTTCTGCCTGAGTTGTGGTCGTTGCTAATGATGTGAGATGTGGTGTTCCAGATGCAGACGCCATCGTGGTGGTTATACTCTGTAGAGGAATGTGTTCATGCTCACTGCATAAATTCACATGGATATTTGCTCCTGCCCCTATGGTTCCCTCGTTGAGCACGCGATGATTGACAACTGTTGTTTGTGTCTCCCAATGCGTGGATTTTCGCTTGCTCATCATCCGATCCGAGTTAGAGGTTGAGCCGCGATGAAATCTCCCATTACCCCCGCGGCCCCCAGACCCATTACCGTAACGACTATCATTCCCATAAAGTTGCCCGTTATTCCCACTGAGACTAACACATGCAGCACAAAGTCCCCCACTTCTCCCTCCTCCGCCTCCAGCAAGAGTCCCACCACCGCTGGGCCGACCACCACGGGATGGGCGATTTCCCGATTCCTCACAGATGCAGCAGAACAGGTGATCGTTAAATTGCTGTGTTTATTGCGTTAGCAATTGCCGAGAAAGTTGGGATTGGTAAGCATAAGGTGCAAAAAACGAATAAAAAAGATTTCATCATTTCTATCAGACTACGATATCGGATTACTTTTATTAATTTAATAAGAGTGACTTTTGAGTTGCAAGTACCAGCAAAAGTTTTTTAATACGGGGGAAATCTGGGATGTTTTACTCATATTGAACAAAAACAGGAAAGTTTTTCCTTTCACCACACGCCAACTTTTTCTCTCTTTAGCGCCATAAAATGACGTATTGTCTTTAGCTCGACGCTCTCAAAAGTTGGGAGATAAGGAGGAGAAAGTATTTGCATGATAGCGAAAAAAGGGGAAAATCGTGGAAACACATCGAGCATGATACCCAAATGCAGGTTCGCGTTTTGCAACCCAATCTCATAACACTGTCAAATAACAAAAAGAAGAAAAAGTTGTTTTTTACCTTGCGGAATGTCCCACTAACACAGTACAGGGTGATTGGGTTGATGCAAGAGTTGGTGAAACTGAGACAAAAGCCAACGATCCGACATATGTTCCAGAATGCATTGAAGCTGTTCTCGGCGTCGGGGTAAAAGTAGAAAAACAAGAGAAACAAGTGATGGGGAAAGAAACATATGGCGAAGATTACAACGAAGGACAAGATCATTTTCGCCACCTAAATTCATGTACAAAGAACAAACACATCAATAATTTGATATAGCTTGCTGCTGTTCTGAAAGTTGGAGACAGAAAACGCAACGTAAATTACATAAACTCAAACAAAGCGCTTCCGTTTCTATAAATATATACATACCTATAAATGACACAATAATGCTGCAGATTCAAAGCATGTTCTATTGCGAGATACTATATATTTAGAATAGCATAAGCATGGTACTACAGCAAAGATCCTAAAATTGTGCTTATGGAAGTCTGATTTGATTTTTACCTTCCCTCTGCATATGTATTGTAGAACTTCCGTTTTTGCATAATACATGCATAATACATGCAAAATAATCTTAATATATTGCACTCTATGGTATATTGATCGACTTTTCCTGGGCAAACTCTTCGATTTTACGTGTCTAGACATATAATATAATCGTCCCTGCGTATCATACTTCCAGTTCCAGGAACAGCTAAAAATTGATTTTGATTTGAGGACGCAAGTAGAATTGATATAGCTGAACTTTGATGGATACAAAATGTTGCCGGAAAAGCCTTTTCAGTGGAATTCTACTTTACCAGCATATCTAACTGCCTTTCTCACAATCAGTTGATAGTAGCACGAACGAAGTACAAAATCAAAAAGGCATAGACAAAATCAACGTACTCGACTAGTTGTCAGGGATCATGCAAGTGAAATTGGTGAAACCCGACCGACAACGTTTTTTGTAAGTTTCAACTTTCCATCCGAAACGCATAATGAACACCCTCCTAGACGATAACGAACAACGATCGGATCATGATTTAACCAACTGAAGAAATCAGGAAATCAGTTTTGAAACGCTTACTGGAATTATATGCGCTAGTTATAATATTGATTGGTAGTTAAACTCGCAATTCCTTCGTAGTGTTGACGTCTAAAACATCAATAATCAACAGATATGCATTTAACTCTACCAAACATTTAAAGAAGCAACAAACAAAAAAATAAGGTCAATTTAAAGAAAAAGTATAGTGAAAATAACCTTTTTCCTCGCTTGGATTTGTTTGGCTTGGCCCTGTGCCTCTCCTGGCATGTTTCTCGTGGAAAGGACAAGATGACGAGCCATGATTATGTAGAATGTTGCAATAAAAAGCAATGGGACCGCATAGTAGACGAGAAAGTGAAACATCACCATTACCTAAAAGTGTTAGGAAAGAGAAAATTACAATTCTTACACGAAATTCTTATCTGCACACCAATTTAAAATACACGGAAACGGTTTTTATGGGAGCTTTGGACTCAACAAACGCATTCCCAAATTGAGGTTCGAGATGCATACCCAACTCAAACCGAGATAATGCAATACCTAAGTGTAACGAGAGACCGAGCGAAATTGCAAAATAAACCACGAATAGAGATGTCACTAGTGACCCCATACAGTTTCAGGCTAACCCAATTATATGCGTTGACTACAAAGGAATAATTTTATTTTTCAGCTCTATTCCTGAAATCCCTTTAAAAGTGATGAAAGAGGGGAGGAAAAATTAACTGGAAAGGTTACTCAAACTCAAATGCACATAAGAATGGGTTAACGAATCCAAATCAGTGAAAGCATGAACATGAACAACAAAACACCAAAGCCATATATTTGCCTACTAACTCGATTCAATGAACAACAGTCATTGTGCATTACCCCCATTATCTTTTACCATACACTACATGCTTCTATACGGGATTCTTTCATTTAGAAGTGTTGCTCACTTTGAATCTCAGTTTTATATCGCATTAGCTACCCCGGGTTAATAATCCAATTCCAAGTTTTATCAGTACGGACAGAGGATGTGTTTTTGTACGTTTCGGAAATGAGATCCCTGTCTCTGCATTCCGTATCAGTTCACAGCCCCACGCCAGCCAGCATGCACGCTGTGCTCTCTACCAAACAGGTTAAGTTACCACACATATACAGTGTTGTCAGTAGGTAATGTGTGCATACCACCACCACCACACCACCATCCTCTATAATTTACATTCATGAATGACGATCAATCAAAGTGCAAATGAAAGCGAGGTTTGGTGTAATTTGGTACTGCTGCGAAGTAATAACCTCATTCGACGCTTCTGCCTACGTACGCATAATAACAAGAAAATTATGGATGGGTGATGTAGCAATAACAATTGATGTGTCAGGCCTCTTTGATCACCGGGCATTCTACACCTCGTTCTCATTAAACTGCAAACCTAGGGTAACACCATTTCCAAATTCAATTCTCCGGCTATGGCAGCTAACCAGGGAATGTTTGGCGTATGACAAACACAAACATTTCTTCTCTTTCCAGATTTTCACCGAATTCAAATGAAAAGGGAACAGTAACAGTAATAATAATCATGAAAGTATATCACCTGGTGATTTCATATTTTGACAGTTTGAGAAAAAATAAATGGCAAGAGGGTACACGGGGATGTGCACTATTTCCAGTGGGAAATCATCTAAATTGTTTACAGGTCTTTGGCGTATGATTATGAGTGTTAGGTAAGATAACAAGAATGCCCAAAACAGGATGCTCCAAGTGGAAAACGAAACATGCTGAAGTTGCAATTGTAGCAACGCAACGCAACACTTCATTTGATGATACGCCCTGTGGATTCCTCAATGAATTGCCGTCGTACGACCATTATCAAACCTGTGACCAAATCGAGGCTAATGATCAGCTAGACTACGTGACTTGGAATAAAAATAGTTGATATTACAATCTCGGTCCATTTCCTCCGGTGTGGATTGGTTTTACAAAGGGAGGAGAGAAAAGGCGAAATCACTTTCGCGACACGAGCTCGTAAGCCTTTGAGCAATTCCATGTTTTATTTATGCTCTCACCATTGCAAATCTTTACATATAGTGGTGTAGTTTGGCGGGATGGGTGCCGATAACATTTTCTCAAGTACCTATAAATGCATTCTTTTTTTTTGCATTTTTGAAAGGAAACTTCTTCTCTCACGTATATCACGTAGTTTGAGTACGCTGTCTGACAATAACGAAATATTTATGTATTTACTTGGAAATGGAAATGCTATTTCTGTGTTTCCAGTGACGAGCTTTAAAAAGTTCCGTTTGGCGAAGATCTTAAAAAAGGATAGCACGTCATGTGAAAGTCTAGCAGGGAATGCGACCATGTGCAATATTATTAAAAATGGATTATTATTGCATTCTGGGAAACGGGGACCTACGGGGATTTTCCCATAACGCTACGCTTTTCAGAGTTACTTTTGATGCAAATTAAGCAGGATTACACATTTCATATCCCACTGTTCACCCATTCCCGCTGGTCTGAAATTACATCATCGACTCCTCCAACAACATTACTTACGTAATACCACTACAATTTATAACAGAATATTAGCATGGTTATTAATTATTACCTGTGCATACGTAGGTCCGAATTCCGTAGGATATGGATAGCAAACCTGAAACGTTCTCCCGTCATCCTCTTCATCCACCTCCTCCCCTTCCTCATATTCAGGAAATACTCGAATGTAGGAATACAACGCTGACGGGAGAGCCACGAGTATTGACAACGTCCAAATACCTATTTACCCGAAATTGTGAAACATATTAGGTAACGATAATTATCGTAACGTAACAAACACATAAGGTCAATGTTGTCTGACTGTTTGTTGGTTCATCTTGCCATAAAAAATCTATGTCTCTAGAGGCTGGAGGCATTTACAGAACAGAACCATACCCCAGAGGATTCGTTACAAAAAAATCATAATGCCACGTGTACGTTATGTGCCTATGCTTACCAACAATAGATATAATGGTGATCCTTGTAGCCCTCCTTCCTGTCAATTTCCGCATTGGATCAACAATCGCAAAATATCTATCAGCGGAGAGGGCTGTCAGAGTAAAAACGGAAACGCCAACTGAGAGATCCTTGACAAATTCGGAGAATTTACACACCACCAAACCATATGGCCATGAGTCGACTACGGATGTAAAAATAGAACATATATATCTGTATTTTATTTGAAAAAAAACATTTTCTTAACTACATTACGTTTATTCTTTATATTTTACCTGTGTAAACGGTGGATGTAAAAGGTACACAAAAGAGTATCACTAGAAGATCTCCTATAGCTAGACTAACAATGAACCTGGAAGATGAAACAAGAATTTTTTTTTGTAGAAAACTACAACACGTGTATCTTGTTTTACGCTCAACTGGTCATATCCAATAACACCTTGTCTATGAAAACTCCCCATCAGTATTTAATAACAAGTCTGCTTACATGTTTGGGACGTTCCTCATGGATCGATGTTTTATAAAAATAACTATAAGTGTTCCATTCCCGATAACTCCGATGATGAAAATAATTGCGAAAAGAAAGGGAACAATGTACGTCTCAGGTCTCATGCTGTACGGAATATATTCTAGGGTATCGTTAGCATCTATCGGGATGCCAAAGGGGGATAATGAGGATGGCGATGGTGACGGGGCCAATGATCCATTTGCCTTCATTAAAAGTACAGAGGATGGATCCTGTTCCGCCATTTTCCTCTCAATATAGTCCGAGCCATTCATCAGAGTGAAGATCGACAGTGGCTCAGTTGGATGCTGCGGACTACCTCCAACAGTGGCTCCAGTCTCATAAGTTTCCTCGAAGGATTTTATTCCTTCGTGGACTAGAATCGCGTCCTTTGTATAATCCATTATGCTTGTTTTACGTACATAAAAACAGAGTGTTCATAGGTATGCCAGAATTTGGCATTATGCTCCTTCCTTTACATAACGGATCAATTGGAAGAGAATAACAAAGTATTTTTTCTCCAACTCAAGCATTTCAAGTTTAGTTGGGAAGCTTGTATTATTCATGAGGATCGTATTACTTTATAGGTATAGTTAACGAAGTGGGAGCACGGCGTAAAATGTTGTGGTGAAATTTCGGGCAACTTTTTCTTTGTTCTTGGAAATCATCCTGTTTGGTAGTAGCTTTTTGAATAATTTTAAGAATTCGATGAGAAAACAACTTTTCACTAACGTTTTCGTATCGGAGCGAAATAGGAGTTGAAGACTATTTTTCCTCAAAAGTTTGCTGAAACGGAAAGTAGGATGACTAATCAGCAGCTTTGTGAAGTTCAAACGGAGCTATCGACGCGTTTCGACGCAAGGATGTAACAGGATTTTATGGTGCTATAAGTGTGCTTGATGAGGAGTTTACATTTGCCAGGGGATAGCATCATCATGGCATCATGACGTCGGCGGGAATGGGTTTATCAGATCTCGGATTTTGATTCTTGTTTTTTAGTTTCGGATAATAAGTAAACAGAATGGTGATTCAAAATAGAGTGCTTGTTGACTATGTGGAGGAAATATATGTACACCGCACCGTTTCGGGTTTCACATCTGTACTCAAATGCTCTTCGGAATGAACCCAAATAGGAACTCAAAGTACACGGAGGAGGTTGTATCAGCTCTAACGAAGAAGATTCAATGATTGAACATTTGAACATGAATATTTGTAGCTGACTCTGGAAA
>JAANSN010004514.1:0-14843 GCA_036850665.1 Dicranocentrus wangi | reverse complement strand
AATTATAGACGTCTTATATATGACGCAATTATAGACGTCTTATATATGACGCAATTATAGACGTCTTATATATGTCTTATAAACCATTCAGCTACGTAATTTCCATCATGTTACACATGACTAGTTTATTCAAGTCTTGTAAACTACAAAATTTTAAATTACGAATACTAATATTGTTGTGAGTTTTCTTTGGATTCTTAATACTTGTCAAGCTGTCTGTAATATACAATATGTGCCTTGAACCATAAAATAGCATAACTTTTAGTGTAGCGTTTTTGAATGACCTTTATTCTAGCATCAAATTCATAATTTCCAACTAAAGGGGAAAATTAATATTCGAGGGGAAGTTCAGAAACAAACGTAGGCGAAAAAGCAGACTTGCTCACTCCCTGGTATCCGTCGTCCACATAATCATATCATCATTTATCATCCAAAAAATTACGACCTTAAATTTACCTGGGTTGAACCATGCTCCGCCAGGATGAAAAACCCTAGACAAAAAATTTGACTAACTACTAACGATAATATGTAAAGTGATCACATTTCCCTTCCACATTTCTAGAATTCAGATAAGCCTTACATCCGGTCGTTTCCGAACCTCAAGTTGTCACGGATTGGATTGTTTGCGTCAACTCTCTCCGGCTGTGTGTAGGTGGTGTTGGTTTGCATTCATCGTCAATCCTGGTGACCATGCTCTTTCTCCTTATGAGAAATCGGTAAATGACTAACTCACTAAGTAGGGCTACAGTTGCAACTCCAGCAGTCCCGACCCCAAACATGATAAACACAACGGCAATGGCCCCACTAATAATTTTCGACCTTCCAGTGTTATCCTCCTGCTCCACCGGACTCTCAGCCGCTCCCCATCGGATTTTTGCCGCCACCACATACCTCTCGTACCAATCAACCACGCCGGACGTGTAAATACCCTTAACTCGGCGTACAAATCGTGGGGGAATGTTGTTTACTAGAGCATAGCCGCTACTGACCTTTACCAGAGTCTCCTTTCCCACGTAAACCTTCCCGGGATGGGAGCCCTTTAACGAGGAGCCAATGTGGTGCACCAGGTGCTCGTTGTGAATGAGCGCGGTATTATTGCAGTTATTTGCTCCAACCAATCGTTTTAAAATGGAAAGGGGGTCAGGCTCATCCTCCGGCAGCGGCGGCCTTCCTTCCAATCATGTTGGAGAGGGGCAAGGCGAGAATGGCTTAGATACTTCATAGCGTCTTCATTGCCGCCCAAAAGGCTGAAAAAGTTCCAGGGGATGGGAAACCTGTATTCTCGGTTTGTTGATTGAGCCATAAAATGTAGCAAATCGCTCACCACTCGTCTGTGAGACGCGTTCCCATTTTGTACGGTAGTAGTAGTATGTCTGCGCAAAATGTCGGATTTATTGGACTCCCGTGTTTTATAGCCGATCGAGCGCACCTCAGGAGGAAGGACGTGCGGAGGACTGAAAATGTCAAACTGATTTCGTATCAACTGAGCAAACGTTTCGATTGGGATGGGCGGAATGGGAGAGGTTAGCCGTGTAATGTTGTCCACCTTGTAAAAGTTGCTCAGCACACTGGAGAGTAGAACGTAAAAGTACAGAGCGATTCGCAAGCAAGCCAACTTTCTCATCTGATCCAAGTTGTTGCTGCTCTGCTCCACCATTCGGAATACCACAATTTCAATGACGTTCCAGACGTGCATCCCCCTTCTTCCCCATTCCAGTAGTGCTCTACAATCGGGAGGAAACTCACGAGGGGATCTGGTTTAATTGTTGACTCATCATCACATCAGAATACTCAGGGTGTGCAGGTTGAAAAGTAGTAAGTGTTCATTCCATTCCTCTCTTTGCTGGCACATTTCATTAGTCCGTTTCTTAGGCACCGTCGCGTTTCACAATTTTTGGGAGATGATGACACATCGGGAAATATTCAATCGTAATAATCGCACTCACCTAAAACCCTTACAATTGATATTCCATTCCCACCCAGCACGAAAAAAATTTATTTACGGACGACTCTTGCAGCCTGTACGTGCCGTATTGCATGTTACCCATTATTCTCCATAAATCCTTGTTCAAGCGCAATGAATGGCACATCTTTAAAAATATGAACGCGATCCAATACAACGCTAGCGTACAAGCTACATGTATAAATATAATATACTATATCGAATGAAATGAACTCCTTCCTACGTGGTGGTCTTGGTGTTTTTATTTATTTTTAACGACAGGCTCAAGCCGGCAAAATGCTGCCAGTAAGCCATGTATGTGTCCTCAAAACAAAACCCGCAGGTAAAATGTGAGCTGGTCTGACAAGCTTCAAGGTAGGCCCAGGCAACTCAGGTAAGGGCATAAGGTGGCTATTGTTCGCTCTCCTTTCCTGGCCCAAGTGTCCCTTCCTGAGATGGATATTTTAAAATGTAGGAACGGAGCAACCGTAAGAAGGGGTTATTGATTTGGGTGAGATTATCGGACATGGTGCAGAGTTGGCGTATGGACGTAGTCGCATAATCCTTCAATAATCCCAAGTTATATTCGGCGACTGGGTAGCAGCTGGGGTTTGGATGATTTCTCGTGTAACTATTTTGGCTTGTCATAAGGAAATGGGTTCAAAATGTACCTATGTTCCGTTTGATGGCGAAAGGGGTTTGGAGAGTATGGTGGATTTTTTTTCTTTGTATCTTTTTTAGAGAGTGGCTATATGTATATGGGTCCAGCCTGATTGCTAGGGTTTCAGGTACCTACTGAAACACACCAAAATAGAGATTTGTATAGCAATTCTGGTGCATGGAACGGGTGTGTGTTAGAAAATTACATTACATACAAAAGTTTTATCTAAAAATGTTCAGAAAGTGACCAATCCCAATATGTGCACATTCACTGAACTTCCTCTAGACATATTTTAACTTTTACTCATTCCACTTCTGAAGCTTCTTCAGTTCGGTCAACCTCCAGTTCAGTTAGTCAGTCATCTAGTGCAGTTTGGTTTAGTAAACAGACAGACCTAACAGTTCTTTAGTGTATAAAGTGACTGTTAACTTTAGTAGAAAAGTAAAGTTTAGTAAAGTCGCGTAAAATGGAGAAATACTCCATACGTGACCACGAGTGCGCTGTGTGCTTTGAGGAGTTGTTGTCAGATCAGGTTATTGTGTACCCAATCAACAGTGAGGGGGAACTCTACTTTCATTGGGCTTGTCTGGGTGCATGGTGGTCTACAAAGGAATTTTTACGTCCCACTGAAATTCCTACGTCCGATGACGCATTCCTACCCACTTGCATCTTCAAGATGAAGATAAGGTATTTATGCACGGTTGGCTCTTCAACCGTCCGCCGCCTGACACTCAGATGGGGACCGAATAGTCCTAACGGATTGCGTGAGTGCAAATTACACATATATACACATGAATGTTATTGTGTTTTTTGCCTTTTTTTGATTGATTTTGATTTTGATTATATTTTTTTTTAATTTCAGTTGAAATTAAGACGCTTTTGGTGGCCGAGTCGCAGTTAGTACTATCCAATTATCCACAATACTCCCCGTGGGCCAACATGAGCAACAAGGCTAACCAGGTTGGAATATCGAATGAGGACACAAGCTCATGGAACGGGAGCCCGTTACCTACTCCGCAAGCAACGAAACCATATTTGGTCCCCCGAAATGGGAGATTGACGGGGGAGTACAACTCGGGGATTGTGCTTCGGATTGGGAGGTGATACAAAGTTGGAAGGATAGACGTCCGGGAATTACACTTGCATATTGGGAGGACGTCGTTGTGTTTCCTACAATGCTCCGTACTCTCTTTGCGGCCCACTAGGAAGCACACATTTCCTAAAACTGAGGCAAACAAAGAGGCCTCCAATTGGTGGTGATAATCACTAGGTGAGGTTCCAATGACTTCGAATTTAGATAGATTAGCATGTTTATAGCCCCTGAGGTGGTCTAAAAATCCAGCCAAAATCGCCTGTTGTACTACGTTTACATTTTGTGCGAGAAGCAGCCACGGAGTCCTATCGCTCGTGCTGGCGTCGTGGAAAGAATTGAGACCGGAGAAATTAATTGCAGTCAAATGTATCGGCTTGTAGGTAAAATCACACGTGTTTGAAAAGGATTCCTCATCATCAATGGACAACGAAAGCGTTGTTATGATTTTCATTGTTTTTGGACAAAGCTCAAGTTGAATGTTTATTCTGACCACAGAAAACCGATTTGGACCTCTGACGGTGTGCGGGAGTGCTAGAGTTTCACCTTTCATGGCAACCATGATGTTTGCAGTGGGTCTCGTCAGCCATTGCCCGGAATATTTATTGCTTTTCATATTCCAGAATTGCATGAACGCCTTGGGTATTTTTAGCACAAGATTGCCTTCCTCCTTGAGTGTCCACCCGGTGAGGTTTTCTTGAACTGAGGGAGGGCGAAGGTAGACGTGAGCCTCACATCTCCACGGTTTCGTTTTAGGTGCAAAGTCTTGCCCGAATTCTAAAGCTGAATCATTTCGAAGGGATATTTCTGTTGGGACTGCAATAAAGATATGCTTTTCCTCGTTGAAAATGACAGTGTATCGTGTCAGCACAACTGGAGTGGCAAAGGGAAGAAAATCAATGCCTCCGAAATTAACGATATGAACCAAGCATTCAGAAGAAGAAAATGGTTTCAGTTTCTCGTTGAGATTCCTCACGTAGGAGACCTGATAAGGTTGTTGTCGTGCCCACGGTGTGTACATCACCACGTTTGGTGCGCAGAAAGTGCAGGCCAGAATAATTGAAACCAAAGCGCACAACATTCGAGGCATTTTAACAAAGAATTAACAAAGTATTACACAGTAGTCACTGGGCCAGGGAGTTTTTTAAAAAAAACTATACTTCCAGATAAATTTGAAAGTCGTAGAGTGGTGTTTTTTTCGAAATACGACTGCAATTACTTATGTTTTGTTGGATGACGTGTTTTGTTTGTTGGTTATTTCTCACCTTCTGGAAATGTGCTGAAGAAGCTTGCGTCACTTTTTAAACAAAAAAAGTTTTGTTACAGTTTTTTGAACTGTAATCCTCTATAGCTTCTTTGTTGAAGAGAGAAAAACAATTTTGCTGAAACAACTAAACTTGCTAGTATAACAAGTGAAGAAACAACCAAGCCACTGTTTGTGAACTAGCAACTCACCATGAAGGATCGATGTTTCTCAAATCCATATTTTACTCCACTAATTTATTTCCGGCCAGTTATTGGGTTTGCCCATCAGTTTGGTTGTAGATGATAATTTTGAAAGTAGATTACAAATATAGTACGTGTTGTGCTAAATAGGTTTTTATCAAACTATTTCGTGAATATTAGGTTGAATACTCATTTGGATGACTAGAATATTGCAAGAAAACTCCACATATACATGGAAAAGAATGCAGGGCGTAATGTTCCTATATAGGGCTACTTACACCCCGTTGACCCAAGTTGACGTACAAGTTTCTTATGCAGGACTGAGGTGATTTTGGTCATAAAAAGGAACAGGAATCATAGATTTCATTATGTGCAGATAAGCGCTTATCGTTACTAAGGTAATGCTATAATTGGGACCAATCACGGACCATGAGAGGACCAAAATCTTGCAAAATTGTGGTCCTTGGACTCGTCGTAATGTAATGTTTCAATATGTGAAAATCGGTTTCGCAGTTTGCATAATGTGAATTGTAAGCAATGAGAGAGTTGCTGCAGTCATGGGTCGTTTTATTTGTTGTAGTTCATTTTGCATCGAACTACAATGTGTTGACGTAGTTACATAACTTGCTTGGAACTAGTTCGCATAGAGTTGGGTTCCGGAATCCGGAGTGGCAGGACAAGATCAGGGACTTGTTAAAACTTATGGATATTGTGATGGAATATGCCCGACTGGTACCGTGTAAGATGGATAAGGAAATCACTTCTCTTACAATAATCCTAGTCGCACATTCTTTCTCCTATAACAACGGGTTCAAAGATTTTATGACAACGTATTCCTAGTCACATATTTTATCAGTTGGAAGCTATGGAATCACAAAAAATATATTATTGTATTTGTACACAAATTCACAGAGTATTTTCACCCCAAAGAAAACTTCCCAAAGCTGTATTAATTGTGTTACAGTAAGCAGTAAATAAAATGGAAAAGCATACATCGTAGACCAACCAGCTTGACAAACAGATTTTTATACCATTGCTCGTCCGTAAAGTACGTACGAGAAAGTCTAAGAAGGCTTAATCCAACATTTAAGACCATTCAGTTAGACCTTCGAGCCTTACCCCAGTGCAGTTGGACAACATACACTTTACATACGTGCAAGCGCCTATATTGATACATTTCCTAAGTCCTAATAAACCGTATTGTTTGTAGGATTTGTAACCGTATGTAAATGTTCTATATATTATTTAAGAAACACAGGAAGGAAACAAGTGTTATTTATATCAGTAACGTGATTTGATAATAATGGAGAGGTGGAAACGGTCCATGAAGGAACCGGGGCCTGGTCGTGGACGGACCTGCTCCAACCCTAATGCCAACATGCCACCATCGACTCTCTGTGCCCCGGGAAAGCGGACCTATTATAAAAAGGAAAGAAAAAAGTTTCATTCATCAATGGCACTAGATTGCAAAAGTATAGTAGTACTGCAACTCAAATTCACATATAATATTGTTGAAAAGTTAACCAACTCACCTGAGTACCAAGGGTTTCTCTGTATTAACGACAAGACACTAAATCCATTTGAGTGAAAATGAATAACCCAGGGATAGTTCTGAATCATGGAGCTTATCAAGATTTTTGTTGACAACGGGGCAGACCTGAAGTTGAAGGATGGCAAGGGGCAAAGACATTTGGACAAGTACACTGGGAGAAATGAAGAGATAAACCGGCTGCTAACTCTGAAAAACTAGGATTATTTTCTCGTTGTCTGAGTCTGAGTGAGGAATTTTGTTAATGCGAGCTTTTATTTATTTTTTTGTAATTCTAAATTCATGTCAAGCAAAAACGTGACCCGTGACCGTGGGGAGCCCCAACATGACTTATAAGGTGTCAATTCAATAAGGGGACCCTCCCTTTACATATACACGAATTGCGACCAAGACACTCAAGTGTTATGAATCATCTGCACATAAAATTAAAGCCAAGTATAGCCCTCAAAGTGTGCACAAGAAAATCGACACCCAAATATTCCAAGAATCACCAGCAGGGACTAAAATTAGTGGATAGATTTGTATACAAAAAAACAGTTTGAAACGTTTTTGTCATAACTAAAGATCGCTCCCAATGTTGCACATGTGAGAGGAATCGAGCGGTTTGGGGCTTAACTAAAGCGGAGTGCTGAAGGCTTTCCCACTCCAAAATCAATACGTGGATCTGCTACCATCTGAAAGAACAGCAGCTCCAACATAGCGGGAGGGTCGGGAATAACTATTATTTACAGTGCATTTAGAACCCTCTGGGACATCGGCTACAAGGGGGTTGGCAACTCTTATTAGTCGTGATAAATATCTTTAAAGTATGTAGTTACTAGTGGTAATTACTAATTTTAAGTCCCTGAAATCAAGGACTCAAAATGTCGCCCCTTAAGTGGTTCAATCCTTAATAAACGAAATAAGGAAAATCTGAGCAGTGATTCATAATAATAAATTCTACAAAAAAGACAAGCTTTTTGTTTTTGTCAGAAAAACCCAAGAATCCAATAGTGATATTCAGTCACCTTTTTGTCCTCCTGCTCCCTTGCTGCTCAAACTTAACTTAACTGGAAATGCAGAGTCAGATGCAGAGTACGAATATATTTATTATCATGAGACAGCATTCTTTTTTCCTGCCCAGCTCCTCTGATGAGGACAGGTTTGATTGTGACAACGTGTGAATCCGTCCATATACGTAAGACACTTGTTGTTGGGCGTGAGTGAATTAATGAAATTGTTTTTCTCAGTATTCTCAGCAGCTTAACTCCGTATCATCATCATCCGAAACAGGTTTCTTTGGTCCTTGTAGATGAAAATGTATTTGTCAACTGCTGACTATTTTTTTGTGAGGCTGTTACTGAGGAAAAGGTTAGGTTCCATCAAACAAAATAATATATATATATACCTATTCCCAACAAGCCATGCATACCTATGCCAAAAAGCT
Organism: Dicranocentrus wangi; assembly: GCA_036850665.1. Taxonomy (NCBI): domain Eukaryota; kingdom Metazoa; phylum Arthropoda; class Collembola; order Entomobryomorpha; family Entomobryidae; genus Dicranocentrus; species Dicranocentrus wangi. The sequence goes on along the minus strand of JAANSN010004514.1, from coordinate 6,729 downwards.
GCAAACAGGAATCAGTCAGTAGTTGATCAACACTCGCCACAGCTAGTTGTTGCTACAATCAATATTTCAACCAGTATAAATTTCAACCCTGTCAATCTTTCTCCCTTTTTTATTTTTGAAATAATGAAGCCTGGTGGAGGAGACCACCCTATCATTCCACTGCTCATCGGCCTACTCGCTATTCACCAGAGTGGTAAGCGTAACAAAAAAGGTCACGCTATTTAAATAGTAACATCAATTAGCAAAAGAGATATCGTTTGACAATATTAATATATATTTTAATTAATTAGTAGAGAGCCGCTCACAAACTTCCCTCTCGTCCACCTCAACCAATGGAACAGCATCAACATCAAAGCCTCATCAGCGCAACAGCATTATCAGCATTCCCCCGTGGTTCAACGAAATCGGTTTGTACGAGGCTGTTGGACTGGGAAATTTGGAGGCTGTCAAGTACCGCCTTTCCCTCGGAGACAATGCCACCACTGGCGACATCAATTATCATCCAGGCACTCCCCTTCATGAGGCGGCATGGAGGGGTGAAACTGCCATTGTCAAATATTTGGTGGAGGAGGCAGGCGTTCCGATTGATCCGATTTAAAGGCTCAAGTAGGGCTGGACAACTACACTGCACTGAATCTCGCCCTAACACGCTGCAACCTGGGCCTCATCAAGTACTTGGTTGAAGCTGGGGCGACAGTGGATGACTTAAGGGATGAACACGGTGATTCTCAGTTATTCGCAGCCGGCGGATTCCAATGCGTCAAGCCATTCAACTACCTGTTGGACAAGGCACCAAAGCTGTGTAACGTCACAAGGCGGAGGGGAGGCTCCTCCCTTCTCCATTTCGCGGCCCAGGAAAATAGTATCCTCAGAAAATCCGCTTTTGTGGAGCACTGTGGTGGAGCCTCACTCGAGGCAAAGGATGACAGTGGGGCCACTCCGCTTCACGACGCAGTAGTGATGGGGCGAGGGGAAGCGGTCAAGTATTTGGTCGCGAGAGGAGCAGACGTGAAGGTAAAAAAGGAGGATGGAAACTCCCTGTTGCACACTGCCGTACTTGAAGGGGTCGGCCTTCCCCTGGTCCAGCTTCTGGTGCAGTCTGCTGGGGTGGAGCTACTAAACCTCAGAAACGGGGACAACCGGACTGCACTGGAGCTGAGTAAAGCAGGGAGCCCAGTTCACGAATATTTGCTGATGAAAGTGGTAGAGAAACACAACAACAGCATCAGCAGTTCGGAATTCACAAGTAGAATAGTTACGACGAGTACGACCACTGCGAAGCCCCAACGGAACTCGCCGCCAAGCCAAAAAGTAGCAGTTCCTTCAGAATACGAATATTTTACTTTGGGCGAAGCTGTCGGGAGTGAAAATCTGGATGCTGTTCGGTTTCGCGTTTCTTCAGCTGGAGACAACGCTTCTTCTACTTTTGGAGGCAATGTTGCTGACGACATATACGGACTGACTTCTGCGCAATTAGCTGTCAAAACCGGGAATCGCTCAATACTGCAGTACCTCGTGGAGGAGGCAGGGGCCGCCGACCTAAACACACGTTCGTGACTACTATGATCAGCGCACTCCACTCCAAATTTCCGCGAGCTTGTTCAAATCCACCGAGCTGCTCCGCCACCTGTTGAGCCGAGGGGCGAACCTGAGTGCAAAAGCTAATGTAGGAATCCTCTCCCTTCGCTTAATTTAAAATATGAGTGTTTGCAAAAAAAAGAATCAAAACTCGCCTTGTAAATGTATTGAGAAAAGTAACTCAGACTGCCCCATAAACCCTTCCCACGTTGACACCTAATATAGTCTTAAATACCTTGCTCGGAATGGGGCTGACATCATGACGGCGAATGAGTTGGGCAAGACTCTGTTGCACCATGCAGCGGCTACTAATAAGTCGACCAGCGTCTTTATGTTACTCATCCGGAGCGGGCTGGATGTGAGGGCGAAGGACAAGGTGGGAAATACCCCGTTGCATTACGCTGCTAGCCGGCTGAAGTGTAGCGAGCTAAAGGGAGAGGAGGAGCAGCAGGTGGAAAAGGTCAAGGTTTTGGTTGAGGCCGGTGGCTGACCTTAATTCCAAAAATAGCGAGGGACAAAAGCCGTCCGACATGTGCACCAAGGACTAATTCCAGAAGTAAAAACTCTGATTTGATACATGCACATGGATCGGAATGAAGAAATAAAGAGACTATTAGTTTTCGAAAAAATAGCACAGCAAAAAATTAAATTTCCGACCGCCTCCCCAGTCTGTGAGCTCATTGCCAGAAGTCAAGAGGGCAACAGATTAGACTTTTGACCTGTGAGTCTGGGCTGGGTATGGATATGGATGGATGGATTGTCCAACAAGAATATTTCTTGCTCTCTCGTTATCAAATGCGGATTTGTTTTGTTGTTGTTTTTAAAAATTATTTTGTTAATTTCTAAACGGGAGGGCCAAGCCGGTTTTGTTTTTCAACAAAATAATTCGCAATTTATGTTTACGATAAAAATAGTATACAACAGAGAGAAAGAGAGAGAAGATCATGATTTCTGACTAATGCTGACAAATTCTATATTATCCTTGTTGTGGGTCTACCTACACCTGTATAGCTGGGTGGATGAACCCTGTTATTGCATTATTGGGGTGACAAATGCCATGATAATGCCAACAATATTAGTTGACACCTGCCTGGTTGCAGACAGGATTTGCTTCTTTGGTTAGTTAGTTTAAGTTTAGAGTTGATCAATCAATCTCTCTGCTGCTGCTGCTGATAGTGTTACTCAGTGGTTGGTTGGCTCATCCTGTTCGCTTTTTTGCAAAAAAAAAAAAAAAAATTGTCAGTTATATCTCCACCCTTGAGTCAATTGTGGGGGAAAATGACGTCTCACAACAATACAATCACAAATTATTTCATTTTGTTTATCGGGCCATTCATAATAATTAATTCAAGCGAGGGGTAATGGTAAGATTATAAAACTCTCGAGAGCTACGAGTCACACATCCAATGAAACCCCCGCCCCGCCCCGCCCGCTCCACCTCCACCTCAAGCCCCACACTATATTGACTAATAATAATAAAACAACTCGAGGCTTTTGTGTTGATCACTATTAAATCGTGTCGGGGTCGGCGGTGGCGGAATCTGGGACAAAAAAGGGGGAGCAGTCTTCGCGAAGGAGTGGTCTTGATGATGACAAAAAAAAGATTTTATTAATCACCACATTAATATAATGAGAAGAAGTAGCCATTATTTTTTATCGACTTCCGTCAATTCCAACAAAAAACCACATCAGCCTATAATTGCTAAAAAAATAAAATGATAATACAATGGTGATAATAATAGCCTTGATGATAATAGCTTTTTCGGGTGGCAGACATTTTTTTAAAAATTATCCTACTTGATTTTTAATTATTTAATTTTCCGACAAACACCACCTCCCTCCCTCCCTCCCACCTCCACCTCCACCACCCCACTAATACTTCCCATCCACACATATTATTATTACTAATAAGACGTTTACAAAGTTTTTGGTTTTTTTATTATTAAAAATTTATCCATTTAAGCCATACTTTACACATATTTCATATTATTATCTCTTTAAAACTAGTGTATTTTTTGTTGCGGGTTGTTTCATCGCTGAGCGAAAAAAAATAATAAATTGGCCAAATAGGAAGGAACTACTTTTTACGTCCATATAGTCCTCCCATTGGGGTGTACCTCAGTCTAGTGGGATCCCAATACGGTGGTCGGGTGTTTCCGTTCTGCCTTCGCCGTTCATAATCCTTGTATGAGTACCAAGAGGGTCCAGTCAGCCCGGGCCACCGCCCGCTGAGGCCGCCACCACCACACATGTCGCAAATGGGTGGGCAGGAGCGATAGGCGGTGGCGGAATCTGGGGGAGAAGAAAACAAAAGAAAACAGGTAAGTAAGTAAGTAAATAAGTGGCGGTTTAGTCTTAATGAAAGAAATTGAAAATAAAAACCAAATAAATAAATTATGAAAATGCCATATCATGATGATGATCATGATGGATGATGACTTACCACCGAACCACGCCACAAGTCCACCAACAAAAAGGAGGAGGAGAGCCAGAGAAATCTTCATTTTCGGGGCCGGAGGAGGAGTAGTAGTAGTAGTATTGAGAACCCAGTGTTGACGAAGAAGAAGAATTGTTGGAATTGGGAGGAAAAAGGAGACGAGTGCCTGCTTTTATAGCGACGACATACTTTTTTTATATCAGCCATTAGATTCTTTCAGCGCGTGCCGTCTGCTCGTAAAAAAATATTTTGCAATTCCTTCTGATGCTCCTGTAGTGCAAAATCATGTAATTAGTCTATAATTGCGAAAAAAAATTATGCAATGATCAGTTATACGTTAGTGTATTGAGATGACCTTGAGTCAAATACGCATATTATTATAATGAATTGCTAAATTGGCCCACCAGACAAGAATAAGTAATTAGCCAAAAAGTATAATTAATTTGGTTTCCATGGGCTAATTGATTTTATTATTAGTATGTAATTTAATTGCCGAGGAAAAAGATTGGATAAAATTTTTTTTGTCCCCACAAACAATGCACGACGACGACTCTTGCCCTCCATCATCTAATCAGCTCATTTCCATTATAGCCAATAATATTTATAATAATTATATAAAGTCGACCACACCACAACATTAGGCCAAGCTCAATTTTTTTTAAATTTCACCTGATGCTACTGCTGCAGTGGAGTGCGTAAGCCACAGAGGACTACTGACATGAGAGCATTCCCGAATCCGAGATTCTTTTTTTTCACCACCAGACTGATTCGTTGTTGTTCGCGACCATGATTCCCAACACTCATTCGGTTCAGACCCCCCAAAAAATCCTGCTTTTAAACCCTTGCTAATTACTTAATTGGCTCATTTTAAGCACTAATTGTCGCAACGTCGTATCCTGTCATTAATTATATAATATATAGCTCGTAACTATTTGCGTCATCATTTACAACTGGCATGTGTGTGTGATATAGTGCAATGGGGAAATGGGAGTTGTAAAATGTCCTTTTTTTGCAATATTGACTTTAGTGGGCTGGCTGTGGGCCATAAAATACACGATCCAATTATCAAATAATGAGACCCAGCGAACTGATTTTGGTGGGTGGTGGGACCATACGCGGGTCCAAACCCACCACAATATATGCTAAATGGATCGCGAAACCATATCGTTCTGGCGGACAGAGACCAGAACGTCCCGAATCACTCTCTTTTCGGCTGAGAGGAGGCATGGATAAATTTGCAAAGGCAAAGGAGAGAAAACATGCAGTTCAGTATTGAGGATGCCAGACTATATTGTACAAGAGATCCACAGAAACCAATAACCATATTGTTCTGGCGGACACGGACCAGAACGTCCCGACTCACTTGCCTTTTTGGAAGAGAGAAGGCATGTTCTACAGCTTGGATTTGGGGTGTTTTATAGGTTGATTGGGGGGGCTTTACAGCTTAGACTTGGGGTGTTTTACAGGTTAGATTTGGGGTGTTTTACAGATTAGAGTGGGGGTACTTCACAGGTTGATTTGGGGTGTTTTGCAGGTTGATAGGTGATTGTGTTCTACAGAGTAATTTGGGGTGCTCAACGCGTTGTGTTTTGGGTGCTTTTGGGTTTTTTGTTGCTATGGGATTTTTGGTTGCAATGGTTTTGGGGTTTTTTTTGGGGTGGATTGAAGTTGTTTGGTTCGTAGGTTTGGAATTCGTTTGGTGGATTAGTCGGGGTTCGGTTGGTGTGTGTTTGGTTTTATTATGGTTTGAGGTATGTTTGGTTGATTAAGATCATAAATTTGGTTCGTAAGGATTGGGCAGCGAGCTAAGTTATTCCGCTTGGTGGACTTGTTTACAATGCCTAGCAACAACATCCCGTCAAATATTAGGTCCCCAAATGACTAGACCGACATGTTATCCTCTTTTGTTTATTTATTTATTTATCCCAGTCCAGTCCGTTTGTCAATTTACACCCAACCTAAAAAACATTAATACACAAACTACTCCCTAGTAGCAAGTCATAAACATTAATATGTATTTCTCAATTGGAAAACAGACTAATTAATAGCCACTACTCCTACTTGGATAGGGAATGCAATCCACTGTAACCCAAGCGCTGCAAAATTGTTTTGGTCCTCCTCCGCTGTCAATTTGAGCACTCTGCTGCTGGTCGACAGCCCCACTATCAACCAAAATCTTGATCACAGCCGCCTTCTTGTCTCGAGCTACGTCGACCTTGACGCTAACGTCATGCAACGGCGTATTCCCATCCTTGTCCTTTCCATTCACGTCCAGCCCGCCGCCACCGCCGCCGCTCTTGATCAGAAACTCAAAGACTTTGGGTTCCATGCTATTAGCTGCGAGGTGCAACAGGGACTGTCCCTTATTATTCCGAGTTGTGATGTCAGCCCCCTTCCCAACCAGGTATTTTATCAGCTTGAGCGTGCTGTTCCCGCCGCCCCTACACGTCGAAGACGCAAAGACGGCATTAGCCAGTGGCGTGTCCCCAGCATCGTCCCTGGCGTGAATGTTCGCGCCCTGTTCCACCAGAAAGTAGGCGATATGCAGCGGACATTTCAGGGCCGCCCAATGAAGCGGACTTAGTCCAGTCCCGTCCTTGACATTCACGTCAGCCCCGATCCCAACCAGATACTCCACCGGCTCCAGGTAGGCCCCTTGGGTAGCCTGGTGCAATGGGGTGGCGCCATACTGGTCTCTGGCACGTGGGTCTCCC
>JAANSN010004513.1:0-14850 GCA_036850665.1 Dicranocentrus wangi | reverse complement strand
TCATATCTGGGATCATATAAATCATTCCGGTTTTTTCCATTTTATTACATGGTTCATGCTTTCCAACATGGTGCAATGTGCTTATGTGCATAGTCCTCGGTGGTATCAAGGAGGACTCCAGGAAAACTTCAATTGTGCCCGCACTATATAAGATATTGTCAAGATTTTAAAAAAATGCTTATAACGGCTGCAAACGAGAGGGTCGTGCCCTCTCCGTTGGCCTCTCTTACCGCATCCGATTTATTATCAGCAACTCTTTGAGACCACCTACCACGACGACCAAGCATAATATAGCTGTTAGGGTATTATGCGTAGCAGACACGTAAAAAACCTGAAAAATCTTTGTCCATCATATTATATCTCTATGCACATACGAACGTGTTATTGAAGTTTCTTGCTGAAAATCTCCAGTCTCTCAGTACATTATGACGACATGACGTATGCGTATACCGGCCAACCCTGATGTACCAAACGTACCTAACGCACATTCTAGGAATGGAAAAGTTTGACAGACAATCAGTCAATAGGCCTTTATTTTTCCACGACTTGTCTAACCTGCAGCTTTCGCGGATACAATGTTATTGATTGTTGAACCGGGGTCTTATTCCGGATCCATTCTGATTTCCGGTAGTATTGAATTGAATCTTTTTCCTTGTAAAACCGATATTTCTACTAGAGGACCAAGTAGTCTTTGTTTAAGATTTATTTCTGAAGGTTGTGATCAATGGCCGAAAAAAAATTCTTTCGTTTAAGCTCCGCATCATATTAAGTCCACTTGTGTCCACGTCCCGGGGTTGGTTACAGGCTCATAAGTTTCTATCACTTTCATTTAGCAGGGGAAAAAAGGGATCAACTCTAAAATATATAGTTGGGGAAGGAAGGGGCAATGAAAGATATGAAGATACAACGAAGGACTAGGGCTTTTTCATACGAGTACCGCATACCGTACGCCGCCGTACACCAACCCACAATCATAATTTTCTTTTTTCAACTACCATTTTTCGGGGAGACGAAGGTCATAAAATCTGAGAATATTATCCATATAATTCTTGAAACTCAGCATTATTAAAAGAGCGAGTTGTGCATGTGGTACTGCAAGGTTTGTCCTGGTCTGCAATGTTTTTTATAGTTCCATCAAACCCCAGTGAGACCGAATGCTTGCCCGATGTAACGCCTGTCGACGTACTTCATTTTCCATATTTCGTACTGCTATGTGGCACATCTACTCATCTCCCCATTATTGTTATTATGTTTTTATGATAGTTGAATGGGCCGTTTTGAATGAATAAGGAATACGGTGGAAAAATTGGAATAATAGGAATAGGGAAACAAAAAGAGTTTACACTCACTAGTGCTTTTTTTTTTAGCAATTTTTGATTGTACTTTCTGAAATTGGTAGACCAGGGAAAAAAGACAGGGAAGGAGGGGGTGATTATATATGAAAGTCTGAATTTTAATGAATGTAGGGGACCGGGACGAAGGCGTAATTGAAATAGAAAGGTTTACTCCATATGAAAAGAATTTTTCAGCTATGAAAAAGTCGGCGTTTATGTCCAGGACAAAACAGGAAAAATGTCTTGTTTTGTAACCTTCTTGCGCATTCTATAAATAAAGGCATACTATAATATTGTAAGCCGTCAAGCCGTTTTGACGTTTTCAGGAATTGGGGAAGCTTGTGTATATTTAATGTGTATAAAGTGTATACGCTACAGTATGGGAAAATCGCATCGCTCCGCTCGTGAGTATTGGCTACAGATTTTCCGTCTACATTTTTTGCCATGTAGACATAAGCACATAGAAACGTCTTCCTTGGCATCTTTCCCAACCATTGTGTCACATCACGAGAAGGAAAGTGGAAGAATCATTGTCATGATTTGATAAGATTTTGATATCAAATCATATGACATTTTCCACTCTTCCTTCCTCTTTCCTCCCCATTCTCAATAAGATTTACGAGTTTTTCTCCTTCTGTGTAATATTATTACACTATACGATCTCCCTCTCCTTCTGAGTAGCCATGTTTATACTTGAATGAAAAAATAGATAAAGAAAAACTACCTGATCATCATCCTCCCCGAAAATCCCATCAAAAGCGAACATCTTTGGAGCCGAGATACCCACACGTCTCTCCTCTGGAGTAATCCCTGAAGGGGTCGTCCCTCCCGGATCAATGAGGGTCACTTGCTTCCTCCTTTTGTCCAACCCTAGTATTCCACTCCCGCTGACTTCTTCCGCGTTGTCGCACACTCGCAGCATCACTTTCACCTAAACAACAAAATATATAGTTTCAGCGTAATTACTTTTGTTCCATATGGGTGTTCATGTTTTTCTTGTAGTTGTTGGGCACGAAAACCGAGGGGCAAATCATTTCATTTATATTCAGACTTTGTCCGATATTGGTGTATATTACATTGTATATATCCTTTTTGATATCAAAGATAAACTTGTACGTATACAATTTATCTCATTTTCGTTCTTGGTAAGGTTAACAAGATTTTTGGAGATTTGGCAAAAACTTTATTGGATTTGTGTCCTGAGTCGTGTTCCCACCATGAATTATTTCGTACATTTTTTTCCAAAATAAAGTCACGTATGTAATTTGCATTGTCTTATCACGGAATCATGCCATCCATTATCATTGTATGATTTGCTCGTTTGTAGGCAAATGTGATTGGAAATAGCAGAATATTTGCATGTGAGCATGATGCTGTTTGAGCAGTTATTGGAAGTAGATGATGATGTTGGAGACATGGGAAACAAGGCAATTCCACTGGGAAATGGAGCAGATTCCTGGTTTATGCTAAAGAGGAAGAATCTGGAATTGACATTCAGACCACCAGAATTTGTCAGTATGGGAAATGTAATCTACCTATATCATTTGAGAAGTATCTATATTACGTACCAACGTACCATTATACCGAAAACACAACGGAGTCGACGTGTGTAACTAAATTGACGTGGATTTTAATGATCTCCAAAAGCCAAACCAACTGACTGATCAGTATGGTGTGTGCGGAATAGTCTACTAAAAGTAAAACTTGAGTTTCAAGCTGGATATGATTGGACCTGAAAGACTAAAGTGTATTTTGATGGGGGTGTATCAAGTGCGGTTGGATATTGCACAATGCAGGATTTATAAAGATAGCAGCATTAGAAGCATCTTTCTCACGTGCAGATTCCACACGATACTGATACACAATGAGAGTTGGTTGGCATTCAGCAAATAAATGTCTCATCAAATACTTCAGTTCACAATTCAGCTGTACAATAATTCAAGAGGCACAATGCAAAAAAACACTTTTCCCAGACTGGATTGTATTTGTAAAGCGTAAGTTAAGTTGCAACTTTCCACCCACCACATATGGCACGGGATACTCGAAAGTGCAGTTTTAGAGACGCATTACGTGGTAATTCCCATTCCTAAAAAAGTGCTTTAGCTTTTGTTCCAAACCATTTTGGAAAACAAGTGAAAGCTTTTTCTAGAAGTGTTCGAATTGGAAGCTCTTATTGTGGGTTTCGGGTATCAGATACGCCTTAACTTTGTTCAAATCAAGCCAGATGCACTAACAAAAATAATCATTTTGACAAAATCCGCCAGCTGTAGTAGTCAGGAGAAGAGTCATTTTATTTGTTGCATCATCGGATATCCAAATGGAAGTTAGCCCATCTGCACGTGGGGATTCTGGCAATGAAACGCACAAGGCCATTTTAAAGCGGAAATCAACTTTCACTGCTGAGGGAACAAACCTCGGGCCAGATGCTTCTTTAAATTCTATTGCATTCTTATCTTAATGGAACTTTCTCTCTAATTCACTAAAACAAGGAGTGTGTGCTTTCTCATTCTCATCATGAGGCGATGCTACTTTGTGAATGGCAGCGATGGTTTTAGAACGATCATAGCAGCATCCAGTTTGACGCTTTTATTTCCGCCACCGCTTGATAGATACTATGCAGTTGGTGCGGTTGTTTGCTTGCTGATGTTCCTGATGTCTCTTGGCTGACGGTCCTATGCATCGAGCAGTACGTACTTGTGCAGGGTTGGAGTTGAAATCCTTGTGCTCATCATTCTTAACAAGGGTTGTCTACCTCGCGTAGCGTGGAAACGTCACGTTGCATCTTCTGACGGCTACTTTCCATCGACATCGAACGACTATTTTGATTTTTCATGTGACAACCGTTCAGGATGCAATAGAAATTCGTGGGTAATGTAATTCTAGTTTATTTGCAGTTTGTTAAATGCAGAACGTTTTCAAAGTTAGCTGACATATGTTGTATACATATATACATACAAAACCGTACGCCTCGGCCCAGCTAATTCACTTTGTATTAATTGTCTCCGCCATCAAACATGCTATTTGAGGAAACATGCGTCATTCTGATTCCCAGTTGTGATATCAATGCTAGATCATATTATGGCGCATCATAAAAATGAACTATATGCATATTGAGTAAGGAATCCTGATCTTGAGTAGCCAGGATAGCAAATCCCGCTCACTCATAAATACGAGTGGCTTATTCCTCGAAATTGTAGAGATGACACAAAACCGGAGAAATTAGACAAATGCATTTCCTTCTACTTTGTATTAATTGTCTCCGCCATCAAACATGCTATTTGAGGAAACATGCGTCATTCTGATTCCCAGTTGTGATATCAATGCTAGATCATATTATGGCGTATCATAAAAATGAACTACCTATATGCATATTGAGTAAGGAATCCTGATCTTGAGTGGCGAGGATAGCAAATCCCGCTCACTCATAAATACGAGTGGCTTATTCCTCGAAATTGTAGAGATGACACAAAACCGGAGAAATTAGACAAATGCATTTCCTTCCTGGTGCAACACAGACAGTGTTTGATTCCGGCTGTTTATTATGCTGTGCAACGTCTGCTCTGCATTTCAACTTTATATCACCCTGGCGCGTCCTTTCACTGTTTACTTTGTTTATTGTAGCCTGAAAGGGAAAGCAGAGGAAAAGCAGAGTGAATTATACGGTACTGCCATAATATACACCAGCTAATGCAGACAGTCGACAGTAAAGTGCAGTTTTAGATGCACTTTAATGCCACGTATCCTGCAGCGAAAACCATGAATCGTGCAGTCGTGTTGTCTACGAATTCCGATTGCAGATGCTCAAGAGTCCTTCAGGGAGTCTCACAATTTGGATTGGTGTCCCCCACTTCCAACCTCTCATTCATTTTATCATGATTACTGCCATTGTATTGCTGCAAGCCAAAGTTACTTTGTTTCACTCATGTTATATATATTTGGTGGGGATATTTATGCTACGGAAGAATCTTTGGATTCACCCCGTGCAGTTCATTTTTCGTGTTTATGCACAACTACAGTAATATTTACTTACGCAAGAAACTAATTGTAGGACCACATAGGTTTACGTTCAACCATGATTTGTCCCTCACTATACATTCACAAGAAAAACGTCGGTTATTTTATTCTACAAACTATCCTTCAATATATTGTATGTAGGTCTCCGAGATCTTCTTAATGGCAGAATGAATAAATGTGTGACATATGACAATGATACAAGGAGCAGGTATTTAACAGGCTTCAAATACCTTGCATATGAAAACAAGTTTTAAAAGGTAAGAACATGTGCGCGATTAGTTCTACTTTCTAATCAGGAATCATTTACTTCCCCTGGTACAAAATCAATAAAAGTTTAACAACAATGCATCTAGCATGCATCATTATCAGCACGGTTTGTGAATCATTTTGAATACCTACTATATATATGTATCAACAAAATAGTTTAAACAATTTGAAATATTATTTTGCATACAAAAAGTTGGTCTTCGTTAAACCCACCAAAAAATAATAAACGCTTGGGGTACATACACTTATAGAAAGAAAAATTACAGCTACTTTCCTCACCCGAGAAAGAAATTAAAGGGAGAAAAATATAAGGAAAACGAGTCAGAAAAAAGTTTTCAATCTGAGCCCATAAAATGGAAGACCCCCTGCTTCCTAGATTACGACCATCTGGGACCCAAAACATTTCCAGGCTTTCCTCCTCCTTGTCGCCTCTTTTCTCTCCTATCGTCCATTCTCTAATGCCTCTAGCAGTCGTCCTGAATCCAAATGCAATGCATGCAAGCCCAACTTCAATATGAGACGCAGCGAAAATGCGGAAGTGAACTAAGGAAAACCTTTGGATTTTTATGGGACAATTTCGAGAGGAAAAGAGACGCAACATCACAGTAGTGCAGTGCAGCACCAGTTGTGCCCAGCAAAAACAACTGCAGTTGTATAATACATATGTACGATATGTTGCAACACAATAACAACTGAACATTGGTTGATATTTTGGTAATACACACTCGCGTCAACATCAACATATACACTGCACCGGTCGTACTACCAACAAGAACCTATTCACTTTTTTCTCAATGACGACGATGACGATCATTACTGCCATCAGGACAACTTTACTGCACACAAAAGTGGCACAAAGAAAGCCAGAAAAACAAAGTTGATTATTATAGGGATCCTTCGTTTCTTTTACTGTCGATACATCCGATCCTCCCTTTTTTCAATACTCCTCGAACGTCCCTTTTCTTGTTGTTTTGGGACCCGAAATGAAGCCCATTTACTGGGTTCGTAAGTTTCGCATTTGGTGAAAACGACTTTTTTTCCACAGGAGAAAAAGTTAAAATCGTTCAATATTCTGGTGACGGTATATTGTTACTACTTTTCAAATAAATTGCAATCACTTTTCTTCCTTAACCTGATCTCAAAAGTTTGGAAAAACTGGGGTCGAGTCATATAGCCGGTATAATAATCTGGCTTGTTTATTGAATTGTATTGGAGAGTTTCGAACGATTTTCGGTGCATTTTATGGTTTCAACAATTTCAGGGAAAAAAAGTCGTCGATAGTGTCGACAAGGAGTAGCGTGCAGGGAGATTTAGTTTGTCTTTTACGTTTTCGTCGACCCATCAGATGTAGAGTAATGCAAGAAGTGCGGTGAGAAGAGGCACCGAGAAAAATCGATGTTGCAGCTGCACAACATGGTCGCATCTTGCATCCAGAGCTTTGTTGGTGCAGTGGGAGCAGAAAGGTAAATAAATATCAAGATTTTGTTTCTCCTTTCACTCGGAAGAAAAGCTTCTAACAAGCAATCCTAACTCGTCGTGACAATATATCATGGGCCCCATCCGGTTATTATTGTCACGATGAAAATTTTTTTTCTTCCCATCGTGAGTAATTTTTTTAGGAAGGGAACTGCCTGAAATTCTGTACACTGTTCCCATGCTTTTAAGAAACTAGACAAGAAAAATGCATAGATTAATGCGGAGCGGCCACCATTTCCTGATGTGTATATTCATAGTAATAAGCAATGCCATGCAAAATCGTCGACGTGCTCACAGAAAAGGGGTAGAGAAAGGGTTAGAAACAAACAAAAACTGTTGAAAGGATTGGATATTTTGTGGAGGTGAAAGTGTTTGGGAAAATCGTATCAGCAGAGTATGACTATTACGCTATATAAGAGTTCACAGCCTTCACACCCAGAGTGAAGACAAGTTCATTCATTTCTGCCATATTTCAGCTGAAACTCTGACACTAAAAGCTGGGAACGCCAGATGAGGTACACGGGAAATTGTAATTTTCTCCAAAAGTTTGACGAAACGCGATCCCTTTTTTTATCATACAGGCATACCAAAACAGTCGGGGTTTTCGTAGGATGAACCCGATGAACTATTGGGGTCGCAAATATTTACCAACTTCCAATTACATTTTTAGCTATAAAAATCGGATTCCTAGTGGGAGAGTGATAGCATATAGGATGTTAATTAATTTGAAAATAAGAAGGCCTATTAATGATCCTCTCGGTGGTGGCAAAGTATTTTCAGAGAGGATTTCATCCTCGGCTGAATGAATGATATTCAAGAGACTCACTTTATTCAAATCTAGTTTATATGAGAGAATATGGTTTACCCACTCTCCTCCATTGTGCTTATCCCTTTGTTATAAGCTTACAGTATCATAAATAAAATGAATAAAATTTAGTATAAAGTGGTTCAGGATTTTTATGACTGGGATTCAACAAGAACTCACAGCAAGGTAATACAAATATTGAGTTAAACTACTTGCTTCCACTGTTCTTTTTTCCACTCTTTCATCCTCCTCTTCTTCCTTCCTTTTGTAAGTCATTATTCAAGGGAAAGCTATAAAACTGGAGGAGGCTATTATCCCCCGTGCACACCACATCTTTTCCCTTCACGCACGTCGATATTCATCCGATTCAAGAAAAGAAGAATGCAGTGAATGAAGGAAATCTAAAATGCAAAACCTTCATTGTCCTCCTGTATGCATTTAGACGAGGCATTTTTTCCCTGAGAGGGTATAAATAAAGTGTGCGTAAAGGGAGCTTAGGAAAAATCTCGAGTTTTGGGAGAAATGCTTACCAGCTTTCCCTAGTTTAAAGTTTTATTATTCTTTTCGTCTTTTTTCAGATTTTTTTTCTTTCATGGCTCACATTAAGTAGAATATCCTTATGTTTATCAAATGCAAAGTGTATAAATATCGGGAAAACATGCGGATGGCGGAGATTTTTCCTGGGATATTGTGTATCATGATGATCATGAATGAGGATGTTGCTATTCTTAGAATGAGATTTTACAGGCTTTGCATTTAAAATGCATGAATACTAAACAATTTTTATAATGTTGTGTGTTACAGTAAACGGACAGTGGGTGCTTTCAAAACTTTCAAGTCAAAATCTGCAATGTCTCCTCAACTCGTGTATAATGCGGGAATGAAAAACTTGTTTTAAGTGACATGAACATTACAATTCTCACAGAGATGTGGATCTGAACGTGGTTTAGGTTATTGAAAGAAGGGATGCATTTAATTAAAATATTTTATGCTTCAAATGTATAGTGAAGCTTTTCAACGTCGCTAACTTTTTACGTTCTTTCTAGTCCTGTTGTAGCTTGTAGAAGATTATAGAAAAGTATTCAGGTGTGACAAGGAAAAAGAATAATAGAAATTAATTCAGTAGCAATAAATTAATAATAGAAATAGAACGAGTATTTTATACATTAAAATCCTCCGGTGAGGTAACCTATTGAGTGAACCTATTGTAGGCTTTAAAAAAAATTGCCGTGCATGTGTAACGTCAAAAAGGACGAACACCAATGCCATGACATGATATATAAATGGATGTAGATTGCGAGACGTCCAAATCCAAGAAAGAGTAATACAACCACAACTTTTGTACATTTTTCCTTTTCCGAGGTAAATGACCCGGTAAACTGAAGCATCGGTGTATGGAAAGCATGGAAAATTTAAGGGGTGGACAGGACCGGGGCATGCAGGACAAATGGACACGTAATATAACCAACTCCTCACCCTCCTCACTTAACTTTTCTATATATGCACAGATTTTGATCATCACTTTCTCCACGACATCCAAAAGCCGAAACCCAAATTATATATTTTCTCTCTACGTCGCTTACAGATGTAATCCATCGGATGGGAAATGGTGTGCAAGGGTCATACAAGCATAAAACTAGAAATACGCCGAAGAGCACATTTATTCGGGATCAGGAAGCTAAAAAAGAGGGATGGGATGAGAGCTTAAGGACTTTCCCAGTTGGGTGATACAATACCGAGGAAACCTTACAAACCAGAAGTTACCTCAGTCACCGCGTGCCGCCTGCGTTCATGTGAATATGGACCGCAGACGGGGAGAAACTCTTGAAAATCTCGTAATAAATGGGAATCATTAGACGGGATGAGCAGTCACTTCTTGCTATTAGCCAAAGCTGTTATATTCCACACACACAGGGAAAAAGTGGGGATGTGACGACTTGTAAAGTTGCGGAATGCTCAACCACTCCACTCCACCAAAGTATAAATTGTAGTCACAGTCACAGGCCACGATCACAAATGATGATTATGACGGAGATGTGTAGTGTGTGCATGCCCCTCGTATTTATTACGCGGAATCGTATATGAATGAATACATTACTCCGATGCAGATACACCAACAACTGAATAGACCACATCTCGCACCGTGTAGCCGTATACTGTGTCGCTCCCGTTATTATTACAATACTCAAGTGTCATACATTTATATTCATACCTTTTTCTGAATGGATAAACTTATGAATTCATAATCCTCCTTTTCTGCTTACCCTTCCTTATTACTCAGGGAGAAAACTGGTGAAGCACGTTATAAAGCTATCACTCTTTTCCACAAGGGCTAAACGTAAACGAGAGGGAAATGAATTATGCACGGGTGTTTTGAGCTTTGAAATGCATCGTTTGTTCCCTATATCTTGTTTACTTGGTTGTGTTCTAATAATATTCTTTCTTCTGGATGCTGGATTTCCCTGCTTTATCCCTCATATTCATAGTTTTATTACGCGAGACAGCGAGACAGACGGGGTGAATAAGTAAGAAGAAGCGGGTGCATTGTTGCACCCACCCAACTTCGTTTTCCAGTTCAAGGGAATTGTGGGCTCCCGACAGATTCTGATTTTTGACATGACACCTGCCATATTTTACGCGTTTTCTCGTTTAAATTCACCCACATTGGCTGGGATTCTGTACTTCAAGATAGCGCTTCAGGCTGGTGGGAAAAGAATTTCTTAAAAAATAGGGAAAAAAGAGAGAGAATGAAAATGGCCAAGTACACAAGAAAAGTGGGATTGTCCCCTGGGACGTATACATATTCTGTGCAGCTCCTGGGTTTCTGCTGCTGCTGCTGCTGCACTGGTTTCGGTTTTACATCTTCTCTGTCTGTTCCGTACTTTTGGTGCAATACTGAAGTTCGGTCTCGGAGTAATGTCATTTCTCGTCCGAGAGTACAGAAGGGAGTCCGGAGCTTCGGGCTAAGAGTAAAATGTCCCAAATGCACTGTCTTTGATGTACAACAACATTATACTATTTCCATAATGCATTACTGGCCATACATCATGTGACATTGGTTGGGTAGCGTACAAATATTTCATTTTTGGGAAACGCATGCAGCGCACCAACCAAAGCGCAGGCAAAGCAGAAACCTCTGGATAATGGACAACCACAACATGGCCATATTTCGAGTTGTATTTCGATTCGATTTGATGGTATGGTGCGCTAATGTGATCTTGTGCGTAAGATGTAGGATAGTGGATTGTGGTTTCAAACTAGATTTCCTAAAACAAGTTAATATTTTGTCAAACTTTAAATGTTAAATAAGGCATCGCTCCACAATGTAACAGCAACAGCAGTTCGTGAATCCAGATTTCAAATCCGTCCGAATGTAAAATAATTTTCATTTGTAAACCAACCTGTGCCAAGCACAAGACAAGGTTCAATGTTTATAGTTGCCCCCTACTGCCTCGTTATATTTTACTCTGTCTCATATTTTCAAAATGCAAATATACGACACTGCATGAATACCCATACGTACCGTACACTAATAATTCAGAGATTCAGTATGAAATTTTAGGGACTCCATTCCATTTCACCTCCCAAGCTCTCTCCCTCCAGCTGCACGCAATCATTTGCAGTATGAAGTTTTGCTTCGTACGACGAATAAGAGCAACCTTGGGTTCCGGTGTGATGGGATATATAATAACGTGCCCTGCACACACTCAAATTTCTGTTATAAAAACCAGACTCATTCTCGTTCTCCCTGATTATTATCCACCAGACTGCCCTTTATGTCGCGTTGTGTAGCCCACAGGGAAAGAATGTCATTCACTTGGCACCATAACCGTGTGGAAGGAATGGATTGTGGAATGGCATTTATGATTCCTCTTTCGCAAATTTTTTACGAGCCATAAAAATTTGCTACTTTACTGCTCTACTTGATGTCTTTTATCATGAGTGCGTTTTTAGTATTGGTAAGCTACGATGCACAAAACTGTCCAGCAGCCCAATGAATCTCATTTCGGCTCTGTCACTTGTGTCGACTATATCAAACCGGCAATTTTGGTCGTTATTATATTGTCATTCACAGTCATGCCATGGTTCAAGTTTATGAAGGGTCGTATGAACCAAAACCTTCAGTCGCTGTGTGTGTAGCAGTGGCATCTATAAATCAGAATGATATGGGCATCAGGACTGCTTAATTATCCTGGCTTATATTATGGCGGATGATAGCTCGCAGACTCAAAACAACATTAATTTTTTAAAGAAACTTCCTCTTCCTGTGCCGCGTCTTTTACATTTTACAATCACAAAAGCAAACTTTCCCATTCAATAAAATTCGCTCACATTATGCATAAATGAGGGAATGAAGGTACACAGGGAGGCCGAGCAGTTATATTAGACTTTAGCTATTGACATTAACGACCCGGTTTGAACATAAAACTTGAACGTTTTAAATACTTACCTTTCCCAACGGAGACTCTGATGCCCGGCCCAACTTTCGCGATAGCGTCGGTGGGATCGGAGCACTCCATTTTCGCAACGCGGATGCAAAATCAGATCTCACTCCATGCGCCCCATTTTGATTAGACTTTTTAGCAGGAGAGCCGGCGCTGTCTGGTCCAGGTGCTGCAATTCCTGGAACAGTGCTCGATGGAGAAATATTTGCAGCATTTGAAGAGCTACCGGTATTAACAGTAGTCATTCTGGAAGTGGCTGGCGGTTGAATGTGAAGATTCTGTTGAGAAAATGTGCTCAGTGAGGATGTCAAAGATCTGGAAAAAGTAGAAGAAACACCCATGTTTATAAGATCTAAATGTCAATAATATTTCATTATATCCTCATAAAATGGGTGAATAAGCGGAGGTTTGTTTTCACTGATTTAGTACAAAATACTAAAATCCCATGAGATTTGCCTGACCCCGAATACCCCTTCTTCTTGAGTATTTCCATAGTTGGTATAAATACAACAACAGCGTCGCAATAACAATGTCTAGCTTTTCATCGTATATTCTTATTGCGCCACACAGGCAAGTTCGAACTGATTTGATGGATGCAGCGTGTGTTCCAAATTTACTCTCAAAAGTCAAAATAACTTATTTAAACAACTTACGTAGAATGGAAGTCTTTAAGTGGGCACTTGAGAAGCGCATTCAGGAGAAGAACATGCACCGTGAGTAAACCATCACCCACCCTAAGAAAAGTTTACACGAGAAGTTGTTGCTCCACCAATATCTTTCAACAGTTTGTGTAAGAGATACATGTTCCTTGTGGAAAGTTTTGATGGCATATGTTCACTTGTATCTATCATCAACCCTTATTACTCCGTAGGGATTTGAATAGCTCTTCGGTTCACTGTTTTTTGAAACCTGAAACCACAACTTGCTACAAAATGGGTGGTTAAGGGAGAAGATGGGTAACCTAAGATGTTCTGAAAATGGAAAGGGCAACTATAAAAAACTGTCTCTCACGTCGAGATTTTTACTTGATGCAACAACTGCTGAAAACAAAATGCTTCTGCGGACCAATTTTGTCTTGTCTTGTCTCTGCCTGCCTCTGATGAAGGGAACATGCATAATATGGAACATGCAGTTACAGTTCATGTGCAAAGGACAAAGCCAGTGATTGTTGGATTTTGGAGAAACCCTAAATGACTCACTCTCACATCCCAAGTACCTGAACCTTTGCTTGTAAGATGCTTTTAGTGTAACATTTTCCTCGAAAGTTTATGCATATGCCAGAAATGATATTATATGACTCTTACAGAAAGTGTACAATAATATGTCAACAACTCCCATTTCAAATGCCGCGATGCTCTACTCATCACATTAGCGTGATTCAAAATAGGCAGTCCACATGATTCATTATGTGTATACCTATGCAGCTATACTATTTGTAGCCAATTAAAATTGCCAAAAAGCTGTAAATGACTAAAGATATTAGCCAAACTGTTTACTAAAGTTGAAACTAGGCGAAAGACAACTGTGTTTTCATTTGCAGATGTGATGCGCTTTTTATTGGCTACTCTCAAAACGGTTTAGTCAATTAAAATTTTACGCCACATAAAACCGCGCGCGACACTCTTTTTAGTCCCCTGTGGAAATCAGACTAGAACTGGAATTGTGACAAGGATATCTTTTATGGATAATGATTCAGCAAATTTTAAGACACTCGCTCGGGCAAAATAATGATTGTAAGGGAACATTTACTATGCCTAATATCCCCAGCTGAATTACTCTTTTCAAATCATTTCCGGGCTGTTTACTGCTCGAATAACTTTGCATGTTGATTTAAAGGTAAAAGTATACGGAGGAGGCATTACCCATCATCAAAATCAAACCTCCATTCCAACAACATTCCAAACAGGAACTTGCAATGTCTACTAATGAAGGCGAAAAATGCCATGCCTAAAAAGCACTAAAAAATGACTGACGACTGTGAACGTAGCGGCTCATTGTGTGCAAACGGCAAACGTAGACGTACGTTCTTTTGTACGCACTTTGTTTTTTTTCTTCTCTAAACGCACGTGAAGCTAATAATGAGTGAAACACAGCCTCAAACTGATGCACAAAAGCCCAGAACAAATCTCCACAAGTCGTACATTCGACGTTTCCGTTCCTCTTCACGGTATGAAAAATTAAATAAGCCGTATCTCCATCCATCTCTTCGAAATAATTTAAAACTTTGAGAACTAAACCCAAGCGCAATAAAACGCATTGTATCAGATTGGATCGGATGAATGCTGTGACGTGTACGTCTCATTTTAAACCTTCTCATCCAATTTAACATTCCGGATCCTCCTGTCACATCATTCCATTGTTTTGCGACACTGCACGGTGAATAATATTATTAAAGGTACATCCGGCACATTTCCAGCTAATCTTGAACGAATTTTTTACTCCCGTTTTTGCTAGTATATATAATCAAAAGAGACTTCCTCGACACTTTTCAAGTGCATGCCTAGTTCGT
>JAANSN010004512.1:0-14854 GCA_036850665.1 Dicranocentrus wangi | reverse complement strand
GTGCAATTTGACCTCAATCGGGTTACAGGGGTCGGGGTGGGGGTCATAGATGTGTCACATGCATTTTAAATGGCAAATTTTTTTATTGCATGAATCGACAGATGACTTAGAGAGGACCTTGATGGCATCTTAAAAGGCGTCCATAAATGCGTCTATAAAGGTGTCTTATAGAATGTATAGTATGGCTGTAGTGCAAACGACATGATGGCGAAGGAGAGCCAGAAGCGAGGAGTCTTCATATGCATGTTTGACAAGGGATACGGCATATACGTATAGAGAAACGTTTTTTACAAGACATTATAGTGAGGAAGAGAGGAGAGAGTGCGGCAAAAGTCTGGGCTAGACCAAGATTAGTAAACAAGTCATTTCGTTAATTTCTTAAACGCCATTTTGTTAAAACTCAGTTGCTCTTTGAAGCTAATTGCCACAATTTTGAAGTTCTTCCACCCACTATTAAGTAGTTATACATTGAGCTGTTGAATGTAGGTTAAGCATTACGATCTGTTACATGTAGGTTGTGAAAGTCCACAATTTATTTAGTAGTTAAACACTGAACTGTTAAATGTAGAGAAAGGTTAAATGCAGAAGACGCTTTAATGAAAGAAGTTTATAACGGAGATAAATAAAAACTGCAATTACAGATCTGTAATCACAGTTTCACTTGATTTAATTTCACTAATTAACTTTCCAATTATTTGCAATGCCGCCCAAAAGACGTAAAAGTGAGACACAAAAAAGGGAGGAAAAAAAGTTACGCATGCGAGCTAAACGTGAAAATCCAGAATTCCGAGCATCCGAACGTGAGCGTGATGCAGAGCGCCGTCGTGACGTAAGGTCCAATTTGGAATACCGTGAAAAAGAACAGGAACGCGACGCTGAGCACCGACGTGAATTAAGATCCAATTTGGAATACCGTGAACAGGAACAGGAACGCGACGCTGAGCACCGACGTGAATTAAGATCCAATTNGGAACGTAATACAGCAGCACATCAACAAGCTCGGTCTAATCCAGAATTTCGCACCCCTGAACGTCAACGTGACGCAGAACACCGACGTGAGTTAAGGTCCAATTTGGAATACCGTGAACAGGAACAGGAACGTAATACAGCAGCACATCAACAAGCTCGGACTAATCCAGAATTTCGCACACCTGAGCGCCAACGAGACGCAGCAGCACACGGTAATTCTCGCAAAGACCCTGAAAAACGAAGACTGGAATTTGATCGCATAGCGGAACAGCAACATAAGCGTAGAAAAGAACTATCATTATACGATCTACATGAGCATTTTCAAAGCGAGATCAGAGATCACCCTACGTATATTTGTCCATGCTGTGGAAGACTCATGTACAAAAATCAAACATCAGTAGTATCAATACTTGAATTTGCTGAATCGGGTGTCACAGACGAGTTTTTTACCTCCGTCGTCAAACCAATTTTACCAACGGTAATGATAAATCAGAGATTTTGTAGAACTTGCAAAACCAACATTATGAAAAGGAAAGTCCCTAGACTCGCACTATCGAATGGTCTAGATTTCCCTACAATACCAGCGGAGCTAAAGGTAAGGCAATCTTAATTTAAAATCAATACTAAACCCTTAATAAACTATGAATGCAGATCTGCATTCATCGTTTAGTTATGGAGCACCTTGTACACGCGACCACAAACAATAACTTTCGACGACCAACAACACTACAATGAGCACAAAGACAGAATTTCAAACTTCAAGGTAGCACAGCTTGATGGTAATGTCTACACAGCATCAGAAATCAACATAGACAATGCGATGACGGTTTGATCCATATATTATACGCAGGCGATGGCGGTATTGCGGAGACTGAACGACAACTAATTTGCTACGTAGTACCTTAACAACACTATTTTACAAAATTTTCTCGACAACGCAAGATCACAAACAGAAACGCACAAATGATAACCTACTGTAATTACGACTACATAGAATGAGGACAATAAAGACATGTCTACACTAAACATGGAGCCAATGTAGACAGGTTACATACCAAACCGACAATGCATATAATAAAGAGCACGAGAAAGCCGACACTGCTGCATTGAAAAAAAATATATGATAACAAATAATTTTACAGCTTCAGCGTATCGACGAAGTAAACAGTTCTGTATACTTCGTCGAAAATTTGGAGCAGTACACACGTATTTACAAAGTTTCGTTCTCTTAGGATTTATCACCACTTGAGGAGAGACTAGTTGCTTTGAGGATTCCATTCATGCAAATTCGACCCTTAGGATTTGAGCAGCAGTCACAGTTACGAGGAAACGTGGTGAATGTTGAGAACGATTTGCATATAACAACACAAGTCATTCCGAGACAATTTGATGAAACATCGACAGTTCAAGTTCAGCTAATGCGAAGGATGATATATCGTCGCCCGTACATGCACGAAACAATTCGTCCTTATAAGGTTCACCGAGCTGCTACCTACCTTTGTAGTACAGAACTGTACACAAATGTAGAGCTCTCCGCACACCTGGTTAACTTTAATGAAGGTATATCAAAATATATTTTAATTTGCAAGAGTTCCAATAACTATGAAATTATGCGAAAATATAGTTTCGAACTTACCATTTCATTTCAATTGTTGCAGAAAGTAGTATCGATTTCATTTGTGGCAACGAAAACCCTCCACTTGGTGAAACAGAAGCCAATACTGCAACAGAAACAGATGACGCAGCTCAACCTGAAGAAGATGCCGTAATTGGTGCAGACGAAACGTTATTCCACAATCAAACGGACTACGACCTACTGGATAGCGCGGACGGCATTCGAATAGCGCCTGGAGAAGGAAAGCAACCAATTTCTATTTTCACCGATGAATTTGCGGAGGAAATGTCATTCCCGAGCATTTATGCGGGGAAGAAACGCAAAATAATTACGAATACCGCCAGTGGCCAACGAAAAATCAGCTATACGGACATTGCTAAATCGGAAATTATGAGATACGACCGTCGAGCCTGTAAACCTACCAAAGTGCTCTACTCATTCAAGAAGTCCTACAACATGAAAGTTTCGGAATGTATCACAACATATGTAAGAAAGAAGCGAGGCAACCAAGGAAAGTACACAGCTCAGCAAGTTCGGGATCCAGCCTTCTTGAAGTCCATACTCGACAACGACGAAGGCTATTCAGTGTTTAAAAATCTACGTTCTTCTCCCTCGTACTGGGCTGCCAAATGTAAGAAAGTAATCGCGATGGTTCGACAGATAGGAAAGTGTACATTCTTCATCACTTTATCAGCAGCAGAAAGAAGATGGAACGAACTATTAGTTCTACTCGCTAAGCTATTAACCAATAAGGAAATCAGTGAAGAAGAAGCAGAGACGTTGTCTAATGACGAAAAAAATCAACTCATTCGCAACGATCCTGTCACGTGTATGCGCCATTTCGACCGCAGATATAGGGCTATTAATAAGCATCTCTTCAAGGCTAAAAATGGTAAGTTACAACTGCAAATGTACGCAAACAGCGATTGCAGCCTTGCAATCGTTGTTTGAAAAAAATTTAAATCAATCGTTCAAAGATTTAACGAAATCGTTTCTTTTCCTATTCAGGAATCTTTGCTCCACACCAATTAATGGACTACTTTCATCGGCTAGAATTTCAAATGAGAGGCTCACCGCATTCTCACGGTCTTTACTGGGTAGAAAATGCGCCATCCTATGACGAAGACGATCCTGAATCGGAAGAGGCTTGTGTACAATTTATTGACCAGTATATAACATGCAAGCGAACAATGGACAATGAAGTTGACCCCTACATCAAGTATCAAGTACACAAGCACACCAACACGTGTCGTAAAGGAATGCCGGGCAACCAAGACTGTCGATTTGGGTTTCCAAAACCCCCGCTACCGAAAACAAGAATTCTCACCCCGCTTCCAAAAACACTTAGCGCTGAAACGAAGAACAAGTACAAGGACATCTATTCGAAAGTAAAGGAAGATTTAAATCGACGCGGAAGGAACTCGACTGACAACCCAACTTTTATCGAGTACATTCAATCCATGGATTTAAATGAAGATGACTACATTATGGGTAAGGAAGCAATGACATGTTGGCACTACAGATGATTAGAAATTTTTAGCAGCATAATTTTGTAATTAAACTGTTTTCATTTCAGGTATTCGCAGCTCGATTAAACGCGCAACAGTTTTCCATTGTCGCCAAGTAAATGAGGCATTTATCAACCCGTACAATCGCGATCTTCTTTTAGCATGGAAGGCCAATATTGATATTCAATATGTTCTTGACACATACGCCTGCGCAAAGTACTGTGTGGGATACATTTTGAAATCAGATGGGGGAATGTCGAAACTAATGAGAGAAATCAATCGTTTAGCAGCCACCGGGAACACACAGATACGGTCAAAGCTGGAACGATATGCTAAAGCACTGTGGAATGGAACAGAAATATCTGTGCAAGAGGCTGCAGGTTATCTCCTGGGAATCCACAATGTCGAATGCTCACGCGGGGACATTTATATTGACACGTCACCACCAGAGGAAAGGACACACATTTTAAAGACGAAAGAACAACTTAAATCACTCGAAGATGACGATGAAAATATTTACCAATCCGGATTACTAGATCACTACGTGAATCGGCCTATGGAGATAGAAAATATTTGTCTTGCCGAGTTTGCCGCTGATTATGAGTATTCAAAGACGACTAGAAAGAATAAAAAAGACGACGAGAACGATGATGATGATGAAGGCGATAACGAGACTCAGCCTGAATACAGTAAAACCAAACAAAATAATTTTTATTGGAAACTCTGATTACAAAACTGTAATCAGAGTTTGAATGATCTTGCTCTGATTTTTCATAATTCACATATTTAATTTGAATTCTATAGGTACAGATAAGCCGCTCAAACTAATCGACGGTTCAGGATATATTCGCAAAAGACGAGGCTCATTAAAAATTATCAGATTCCGCCATTACTCTAAGGTTGAAGATCCATTTAACTTCTGGAGGGAACGACTAATGTTGTATACATCTTGGAGAAATGAAGAGTTAATTAGCACTAACCCTATACAAAAAGCAGCCGAAGAATTGAATACAATAACAAACAACTCTTCTCGATTTCATCACGATGCGGATATTGATGAAGAGTCTTTAAGAAATTTAGTCGATGAGTTGGAGGAAGAAGATGCGGAAAACAATGAAGCAAATGATGACGTTGCAGGTCATCGTGAAGACCAGGACCATTTAGCAAATTCAATGCTGCCTACAGCTGTTGTTCAACCACCAGCAAAACGGATTGAACAGTTTGCCATTCCGAAAGTCGTAAGTGACGACAAGTATCATAGACTAATGCAGAGCCTAAATGAAAAACAAAGACGATTTGTGCTGGATATCCTGCATCATCTGAAAACAAAGACCACACCATATCGAGCGTTCTTGAGTGGCGGAGCTGGAGTTGGAAAAAGCCATGCAATAACGGCTATTGTTCAGAGTGCGCTAAGGTATTACGGAGCAGAAACAGAACGAGACCAATCAAAGCCACCTGTTATCGTTGCAGCTTTTACGGGGAAGGCTGCTTTTAACGTTTTTGGAATGACACTTCACACTACCTTTCGTCTTCCTCCATTACAGTCACCAGCATGTAAAGACTTGGATGAGGGGGCTTTGAGTCAACTTCGATCCAAGTTACTTGGAACGAAGTTGATCATCATCGATGAAATATCGATGGTTAGTAACGTCATGCTGCAGAACATCGACCAGCGCCTGAGGCAAGTTTTTCGGACAAATGAAGATTTTGGTGGACGATCAGTTATTGTAGTAGGGCATTTACGACAGTTGCGACCAGTTTGTGGAGCCTATCCTTTTGAAAGACGCTTTGGAAGGGAGGCATTTGACAATTACCTTTGGAAACAGTTTAAAATATATGAATTAGACGAAATTATGCGGCAGCGGGGACAAGTCGCTTTTTGTAAGGCGTTGAATAACATGAGTGAAGGAGTTATGGATCAAACTGACATTGACTTGATTCGTACTCGTCAAATTTCGGATACTGTAATACCACCAGAGAAAGCAATTTGGCTTTACAAATTGAATGCCGAATGCCAGACACGCAATAAGAAAGTTCATGCTGGTCTAGATACTTTTGGATGTGATAGTATTGCTGTGGATACGATTGATGGTTGGTATAAAAACATTTGTACTTCATGTTCCATGTCACATTATGAACGTGCTAAATAAATAATGTCTTAAACTCCGAGTACAGTACTGTAATCGGAGTTTTGTGCACAGTTGCACTATTGATTTGCGTGTAATTTTCAATTTCAGCCACAGGATATAGCAAAGGCCAGAGGAGGGCGGGACAAATTAGTGAAGAGAAGCGTCAGAGACTTCTGCGAAATGCCAAATTTTTGAAACCAAATGACTGCGACGGGTTACGCTATGCTATACATCTGAAAGAGGGGGGTCAATATTTTATTACAACAAACCTGGACGTGTCAGACGGCCTCTTTAACGGCGCCACAGGAACCTTAATGAAAATTGAGATATCGGGCTCATCTGAAGACGTAACTGGTGTCTGGATGTTGTTTGAAGACCCAGCCATTGGACGTGAAAAGCGGAAATCGTTTCTGAGGCGTTATCGCCAATTTCCGGAATTTGCTGATTCATCATGGACACCAATAGAAAAATTGACAAAAACACTAAGCAAATTGTATAGCGACGGAGTGAAAATTGTACGAACACAGGTTCCGCTACTTGCGTGTAATGGTATGACCGTAGCAAAATCGCAGGGCTCCTCAATGCCATTTGTCGTTGTATCTTTCGTTGAAAGTGCACTGACACGTGCAGAGTTATACGTTGCCTGCAGTCGGGCAACCTCACTTGAAGGACTTTTTATCGAAGGAGAGTTTGTCCCTCCAGCACCACCATCGGGAACTGACGTAGTAGGAGACGAAATGCAGAGACTCCGAGCAAACCCACTCTCATTGGAATTGAGATTTCTGCAAGATTTTGAAAGTGACGTTTGTAAATTGTATTTTCATAATGTGGAGTCATTAAACAACCACCACTATTTGGACCTTACTTCCGACCGTTGCCCAATGTCAGCAGACTGTGTATTTCTTCTTGAACCAAGATTGCTTCCAAGTGATAATTTTATATTCCCTGGATTTGAAGAACTGCATCGCGTCAACTGTTCAACAAATCGAAATTCGGAAGGAATCCTTGCCCTTCAAAAAGGTATGGAACTCTACAATGATCAAACATGTAACAAAAACTACGATTACAGTCTGTAATCGTAGTTTTAGTAGTTGTGATTTTCTCAAATAATAAGAATGGGATTATTGTTTGAATTTCAGATTCGTGTTGTGCCTCTCAGATAGATTACCTGTCGGATTCAAAAGAAGGATGTCACTGCCTGCTTGCAAAGTACATGATTGGACAAGTCACTGTGGTGATTATGTACAAGCACCCTAGATATTCAAAACAGGCTTTTCAACATCTGCTGGATGACACTTTGAGAACTATTCAGGGAAATTCCGTTTTCATTGGGGATATAAACATTGACCTTCTCAACGAAAACAACAAAAATATTTTTGATTTATTTGCCAAATATCAGTTTAATTCAAAGTTAGCCAGAGGGCAGTCTTCCACTAACCTTGGGACTCAAATAGATTGCTGCTTTGCTAACTATGAAATCAGTGCGTGGCTTTATGAAACATATTACAGCTATCATAAAGCAATTTGTGTTATTTTGACATAATCTTTTTTAGTTTCGTACTACATAAATGTAAATGTAATAGAGGGTATACTTCTTTGTGAAATATAGATGGGAATAAACCTCCAGTTTAATAAAGATGAATTTAATTAGTTTAATTAATAATAAATTAGTTTTCCTTTTGGGCTACAGGTTAGGCGTATAGTACACTGATCTATTTACTTCGTTGAAGATTTGAAAGAGTGTTGTAATAGTAGTACCACGAGGCACGAGATACCACGTGTCGGTTTTACCCATCCACAATATATATGCAGTGTCGGTGTCATACGTAACATACACTAAGACAAGTGCATTCAAATCCTTTACGTCATTGTTAGAAATTTGGGTTTTCATACATTATTCTTTACCATTGCCTTTTATCAGTACCACATGCTAGAGTCTGGCATAATTTAAGGCTTCTTAGAAATTAAGAAATTTTAGATAGTCTGAACATAAAGGTAAGCCAACTTACAGTTAAATACGTAGTTTGTAACTTCGAATACAGAACTGTATTCGAAGTTCACTAGAGGTTATATATGAAGTTACGAGATTGCTTGCATAGAATTTAGAAGTACTCAGTGTGTTTGTCTAATCAACAAAGAAACCATAATTTTATATTAGCAAGCAAAATTATGCGACTACTATTCTCACGATGCCTTTTAGGCCCGCTAATTTAGATAATAGAACGTTCAGTCAAAAAACAAGCAAGCGCATACGATTTCATCACTCTTACATAACGATACTCTGTCTTGTATGATCATAGGATTCTTTTGCCTGCGATAGTTCTGTTTGTGAGTTACGTAGTACAACGTCATTTGGTTTATTCCTTTCACAATTCTTGTTTTCACATTAATTTTCCAATTTGTGTACGTCGGATTCCTTCCACATCGTCTTTCCACATCTCCATAATCTGTCGAGTCGGTGCAGTATCAGTGTCCGTTTGAAATACAACTTCCTTTGTAACTATGTGACACCTCTTCGAATTTATTCAGTTAGCTCGACTTAATTCTAGTGTTACGTAATCTGAAGCGTTAAATGTTCAAACAATTATCGTCCCTCTGGGTTTTAAACTACGAAAGCAGATCTGCGTTCATAGTTTACTAGGGCTGTCGTCAGGATTTGGTTACGGTCACAATTAAAATTGCATTGCTGAAATACTATCAAAGATGGCCGGGTTTAAAGCAAGTCATGAGTCAATGGATCTTGATGTCCCTGTTTCGACTCCTGGTGGTTCAGGAGGACCTCCCGTCACACCCGAAAAACGTAAGGAAGATATGTGAAGCGATTTCTCTACATCTCCACGAGTACTGATTGCATTTAGTTTACAAAATGTGTTGTATCTCAATTTAATTTTAAAACTGTAGGAGGAGGAGCCAGCGATGATGATTTAACACCTCGGAAACGACAAAAGGTCTCGTTTTGGCCTTCAAAGAGACTCGCTGCCGAGAAAGAGAAGGACATCGAGCAAGACCAAAGTCGCGGTTGTCAGTTAAGCGATTTAAAAGCTGGAGAAAGGTATTTTAAAACAACATTTGTATTGCTGTAGTTAGCCTACTCAAATAAATTTAACCCTGTGAATTTCATCATCAAGATCTTTAATTTCATCTAAGGTTTGGTCCAATCGAAGTTAGACTTGTGTGCAAGGAATTGCGTGAAAAGATTTTGGTAATGACAGTTATGGATTCCACGCGGGAGCGTCAGGCCAAGGCCTTTAAAGACTGCTTTCAGCAGTTTAAAGACATGAAGGTATTTAGTGAATATATTTTCAAAATTTAATGAAATTCATAGTATTCTTTACATACTGGCTGCAATTACGGCGGGCTGTATTTGTCACTTTCTCAGGTGAACCAAGTTTATAAAATCGGAAATTTCAAAGTCGTGCCAGGATTTCTCGGATCGGATGACGAAATTTTACTTCATAAACAAACAACGGCAGAGAAAATTGACAGTGAGAACTTTGCGGAAATTGAATTTCAGTTCAAGGGGTTAGAGGATTTGGCTACTCTTCACGACAATGAAATCGTTGGTAATTATGAAATAATTGTATGCATTGCAATCATTGAATAGATGCAGTTTAAATTTAAACAATGATTACAGAACTGTAATAATTGTTTAATATTTTTGCTATCAGTCATCCCCGTTCTGTCTGTATTTCATGCTCCAGATGTTGCCGGAATTGTCACTAACATTAAAAAGACAACTCTTTCACGCAACGGAAAATTGAAGCGTGAAATTTATCTAAACGATGCGTCAAAAACGGACACTAGCGTCTTCTTTTGGGTCAAGGATACAATTCTATGTGACAGCATTGAATTATATTCTCCAATAATAATCAGACGTGCTACTAAGAAGACTTTGAAAGACGCTGAAACACATAGAGAGGAAGCTGTGCTATGGATTTCTTGGGAGACCAAAGTGATGGTCAGCATCTTTTCAAGAAGAATCTAAATTATTCAAGCATGTATTTCTTATAGTTTGTGTTGCTCATTAATACAATGTTTTTGTGTAGTTATGATGTGGTCCATCCAAAAACGGAGGCGTTGGCAAAGTGGTTTAGTGAAGAGGCTAAGGCAGAAAATGTACAACTTCCTCAAAACTGATCAAACGATTTCGGCGAACTTTCAAAAATTTCCCGTCGTATAAGGTTGACAAAAGCAAATTTACTTTCGTCGATCTCGGAAAAATTGTATCTTAAAGTTAATAATCGTTAGTTAGTAAGTTAGTTAATCTGAGAGCAGGTTGATTTTTTATATATTGTCGTATTTTTATAATAATTTGTTAGACGATATATAAGAACACATGTTTTACATTATATTCTATCAGTACTTTATCCACGTTTAATGTACTTGTCTATCAAATATCAATAATTCGTATTGCTAGCAATCAGCGAATACAGAACTGTATTCGTTGATTTCCTACAAAATATGTTATTGATTTATATTTAACTGCAGATTAAATTGGTTTTCCTATCATTAGAAATGCTTTTTTATCTTTGCACTGTTAGCGTTTTAACATGTGACACTGATACATCCTTGTCAGGAGAGTAAGTCCTTTTGATACCTGTCTATGTTAAAGACGTTGTGTGATTTGAACATCGACGAGTCACCGTTTTCTTATCAATCCCTTCCTTCGTAGCTTGTCTACGTTGCGCTATCGTATTGGATATAGCGGGTGTGTGTGGCATCCTAACATCGCTCTCAAGATGCGTGCATTTAGATTTGTATTAAAAAGTGACACGACTCCGTATAGTAAATGATAAATAATACTGCTAATACGGAACCGTAATCACAGTTTTTAATTACCTACAGTTCATCATTCACTGGCTGTATTGCTTCTTCGCCTAGTACAGACATTTTCTCCTGTCTATGTTGCAGGCACATATATACTAGAATTATTATGCTCATTGTCTACACTGCAACATTAACCATACTAGACATTTTTGGAGGTCGCAAGCTGGACCTAGAAGAAGTAGTTTTGTCTTGTCTATATTGCAGGCGCAAATGTACTAAGCAAGTATTGTCTACAAGCTTAAGGAGGAATTTCATTTAAAAACAATTCATCAGGCAAAACTTGTAGGTCTATTGCATAAGTTTGATAGAGTTGATTTCATGACAACTCTACTTTTGATAATACTTTATATGATGATAACTAACAATATATGTTTTACACTCTATTACATCTCTAGTACGTCCAAGTTTATTGAAATTGCTATGAAATATCTTAGAATAACACATTCATATTAAATCAGCGAATACAGAACTGTATTCGTTGATTTCATACAAAAAATTTTATTGATTCATAATTATATTTACACTTGAGTACAAACAGTATAACTTGAACTAATGGCAACTGATAAGACTACGTATAGACAGAACATCAAAAGCGAAGATAACACTGATTTTTCCCAGTCTATACTGCACCAGAACTCAAAATAGACAAATGACAGCTTTTCACATTGCGATGGCAGTTTGTTACATATGCTATACATAGGCGATGGCGGTGTACGCAGAGACAACTTTTAGATACGAACAGCTGGACAACAGAATTACAACAAACTAGCTACTGACTAACTTTTTTTAAACAATTTTCTTTCGCGACAACGCAAGATCACAAAGAATAACGCACAAATTATAACATTCTGTTGGGTACGACTACATAGAATATGAACAACATATTTACATGTCTACTCTAAGCATGTTGCCAATGTAGACAGAATGCAAACTAAACCGACACTGTCAACACTAAATGACACGGAAAAACCGACACTGCATGGCATCGACAAATAATATGTTTACAGATAGAATTGTTCAGAAATTATAACCTAGTAGTTAACTATCCATGGGAACAATTGTTATTTAGTTATATTTAACTGCAATTTAAATTGATTTTCAAAAGATAACAGATGTCCTACTTTATCTCTATATTGCTGGCGCTTTAGCATGTGATACTGCTGAATCCGTGTTGGGAGAACAATTCCTCGTGATACCTGTTTGTCATGAATGAGACGGCTGTTTCTGATGAATCGACGACTCGCAATTTGCTTGTAAATCCCTTCCTCCCTTTCTTTCTTCCGTTGGAAAAACAAATCGCGCCTCTGAAAATATCCTTTGGAGTGATTCCGTATTTTACTTTCCGTATTCCTTTTGTTGATCTTAGTTCGTTTTTCCGGTGTGCTGCGGTTATTCCGATGAATCATCCTGTTCCGAGCCTTCTTTTTGTCTGGGTTGTCCTGAAAATACTTCTTCCTAATTGCTTTCACCTCTTCTTTAGACAGGGGACAATTATGTTTATTGTGATCCGTAAGTTTCCAATGTTTATGACACCAGATCGGTGGTGGTATGTCTGGCATTTTAGAAGGCGATGGGGGAGTCCATGGACGACTAGTTGGATTGAATGGAAACGGGGTATTCAGATCTGAATACCTCGTTTCAAATTCAGGAATCCCATCCTCACCTTCCAGTGCCTTTTGCAGTGCCATTGGATACTGAAAAAAAACAGGTTCCACGTGTGGCTTAGGGCCGCTACGAAGCGTGATCAACACTGACGGTGGACAAAGGAATTCGGGATTGTAGTCTTCATGTACAGCAATGTAATGCCTTAGCCGTCGAAGTTGCCAAATGGTTGCACTCTCGTCTGGTACAGAATTTAGCAAATTAATTGTGGTTTAGAAATTGCGACAAAAGATTTGTTCATTGGCGTTTAATTTTGTTGCATTAAAACCTTACCAAACTTGCGATGTAGATCTGTCATAGGAAAAGCATATCTTTGGCTTTCACAGATCGTTTTTGACAATTCCACCGCGGCGGAGATTTGAACCGACGTGAGTTCCGATATCATACTGAAGTAAATGTATGGTAAGTACCACACGTCAAGAAATGCGTATTTTTGCTGTTTTGGGTGCAGTGGGCGCTGACGAAAGTCCGTAAATGTTTCCGACTTCTCCAGATTAGCAGCAGGTAAAAATCCATTGACTAAATTTTTGTACGAAACGTTTTCTGTGTTTGAGACATGCATGAACCGCCCTGTGTTGCCGAGCTGCTTACTGTACTCACGAAAGACCATTTGCGTATCCATAAGTCCAACAATGTAAAGAGAAAAATCTTTTTCGAACGATCTGATATCGTTGTGAGAGCCATGCATCACCTTGATGACTTTGGGATTGGTAAGAATTGGCAGGAGAAGCTCCATTTGGTGATACAGCTCCAACGTATCGACGAAGTATACAGTTCTGTATACTTCGTCGAAAATTTGGAGCAGGCTAGTAATACCGCGAAAGCTTCGAACGTTGTGACCTTCGATATCCATAAACACGTGGTCCCGTTTTTGTAAATTTTCAATTAATGATGTAAGGCTTTCTTCAGTCTGAATCCATATTACTGAGAAGTCCTCTTCGCCATTTGTCTTCTTTGTCACATTTGTTGGAACTGTGGATAGTCTTTTTGCACAATTGATTTGATAATCCGTTGGAAGCTGAAAGTTCCTTATTTCACGACGAAAAGGATGAACACCTTCAAAGAAAGAAGTAGTTCAAATTAATATATAACTTAAAATGTATTGTCAAAGATAGACATTGTCAAGTCCGCATCATTTGCCAGACTGGACACCTTCACTGTCTATGGTGTAACCTCATACATACTAGACATATACTCTTTAATCATTGCCCACTGTCCACATTACATTCTTAGCCAATATAGACACTTTTCACTACTTGAAGCCCATTTATAAAAGTCACTTTGCAAATTTGAAGTACTTACGAGGATCAATATTTCCATTTCGTGGCTTTGGCGTAAAGACATTTGCATTGTTTGCCGTAGTAATTGGATCCTTCAGGTGGGGGTATTTTTTCCATAGTGGAATCGTAACAGCACCGTAAACATGTTCTAATCTCTGAACTTGTGTCCTCCATGAGTTAAATGGTTCCCTGGGAAAGAAGACAATTTTTGAAATATTTTATAAAGCTAATCAGAATCATAGTGATACTAGTTCTTATCACAGTTAAGATGCAATTACATAGTATAATAATCATGATGAAATTAATAAAAAACTTACCCTTTGATTGCCTTGAAGCTCTTCTTTTTTCCCTTTGCCATTTTTTAAATTTCAGTGCCTTTGTAGCGTAAACTATGTTCATAAACCCCACCAAAACCAAAGAAAACTGATCAGTTTTCTTTGGTTTCACAGTCACTAATGAAACTAACGAAATTGTTACTATTGTTTTAATTAAATTTGACTTTCTATGTTCACTACTTTAAAGAATTCGATGTTACGTTTGTTGCTGCGGAGGAACGACTACTTCTTTCTCGCGTGTATATGATGACTGAAAGATGTGAAAGATGATGCAATGCTCCTTGCTCATACGTTTTACCAACGTACTACAGTTTGTTTGTGTCACGATTTTGTTTAACATGGTGAGGATATGAAGTATTTGTGAGGAGTCACACGGTATATTTACAAAATATGAAGAAGACTATACAATGCATAATCGGGGTAATTCATAAAGGTCATTTTAAGATTCCATGTAAAAGATTAGGTGATCTTATTGATCAAAACCTTCAGCTACGTAATTTCCATCATGTTACACATGACTAGTTAT
>JAANSN010004511.1:0-14864 GCA_036850665.1 Dicranocentrus wangi | reverse complement strand
GGAATCTCTACCTTCCGCCTAAAATGAATGAGTTGGCAGCCAAAAACAATGATATAACCAAGGAGGAAGATAAGGTGAAAGTTGAGTTGCACAAAGTCCCCCGCACGGACATACTCCTTTGCCTTGGACAACAAATCAACTAGTGTGACGCCGGTGTGAATGAGTAAATACAGAAATCCCGCCAGCCAACTGTAGTAGCGAGGACCACCCTTTTGAAACGACATTGGAGATGGGTCCCCTCGATTTATTTGGATTCGGTATGGCAGGCTGCCAATGTTGGTCCAGTAGTCGTAGAAGCTCTGAAGCAGTTGGTCGACCCGCTGCATCATGCAGGATGATATAATATAATGCCTATGATGACAGTCTGTACGCAACTACTCCAAACGGATGTCTGCCAGGATATAAAAATAATCCACTGGCAGAAAGAGATATTTATTGATTACAAATTACAATTGCCCCACTGTCACTAACTATGTAGCATATATATTCTTTAGGTATTGGATACTATTTATATAGCCAAGTTACCTTTCGGCCAAGGTTAAATTGTATCCTTAAATGATTCAACCATACTTTCAGTAATGAGCAGTGGATGATGACATGTGAATAAGGTTTGCTTTGAAGGGAAAAGTACGTCATTCGTTTCAATAGTACTACCAACTATAATAGCGAGTTCTAGTTTTCATGTAATGAGTAGGTCTGACTGGCAGAACTAATGACAAAGTAATTAAACACGGGATTATATGTGTAGTTATGACTAGTTACGAGAGGAAAATTATGTATATTCTAGGCCTATTTTTACCCTCAATTTACCTCACTACTATAAGGCGCCTCATTTATTTCTACGTACTTACGTAGCTCGTTTTTTATGAGTAGCTCAGACCGAAGGAAATGAATAAACCATAATTAATTAGCTCCGCACACAAGTGAAGTGGTTACGCGAGGAAAGTTATTGGTATTTTTTTGGGCAGAATTTTACTCTGAAACTTTTCATGCAATGGCAAAAGTAGGTTCAATCAATCCACACTTGATAAAATAAAATTTGAAAATGACTTTCTACACTTACTTTACCTCTACGTTTTAATTTAACATAGGTAATAATACCCCCGATACCAAGCCGTTTCGGTGGAATCACGCGGATTTTCATATGCACCAAAAGCAAATGAATACATTGTGTACCATGCATTTGGGTTAATCGTTGCGCTGCCGTTGCCGACGAGGTAGGTAAGTAAATTGGACGAAACCCTACCCTCTCGTTAAAGAGCGGCTTTGGCTGAAAATGAGAAATCGAAAGAGCGTGAAAATCTTTCTGTGCTAAAAGCAATTCGAAATAAAATAAGAGCAAGTCGTCATAGTTGCTAATAAAATTCATTTCAAGTTCGCTTCAATTGGCAAATATATTATGAAATTCAAGTTAATTTGAAATAAAATTACGCCATTATTTTGTATCTTACGAACAATAATCCACTATGAAGTTACATTAATTAAAAATTATTATAGTATTGTATGGATTGAGCGAAGGTATAGATTTACATTTTAATAGAAATCAGAAGGGAGCCTCCAAAGTTTGTGATGATCCCAAGAAAGGTCAGACAGGTCATCCGCTTTATCTCGTAGTAGTCCCCACATTTCACGGCCCCCACCTTAAAAGCCTTTACCAACCTCCTCGCAGTACCAGTACCCTTGTCTCTGCAACACGAAAGCCAGCAGCGGTCCAGGAAGTGTTTCCGAAAACGGAATCCCTCCTCATGCACGCTTCCCGCAAACCCAGTCACCACGACCACCATCGGAACTAGCACCAGCAGTCCAAATATTCCAAACAGGATGATCACCAGATTCCCCAAATATGCCAACTTTATGCTGATCACCAAGCACTGGATAATCCCCAAGCCTATGAAAAACTTAAACTCGGGGTAGAAAATGTGAGAGTAAATATTATTGAATAGGATGGTCGCAATACGAAATTTTGAATAGGTCTTCAGTTGCCACAGCAAACCACTGTTTCGGAAATTTTCTCTCTCCATTCCAAAAAAGTCTGCTTCCCTCCCGGAGAGCGGTCAGGCTAGTTGCACAAGTTTGAATGTACAAAAGCTGAATGTGTAGATGAGTCCCTGTTCTTCCGTACAAGATGGAAATGAGCCATGCCGCGAAAAGTAGTCCAACTGTGAGACTTAACCATTATGAAATTTGGGGGTCAAGCTTAACTGCTGCTTAACAAGCTAACATAGAAGATGCTCATGAGGAAATTTCGGATGTTGCGGACCTTCTCAAAATATTTTGTGTGGAATTCTTGAAAAAAATAAAGCTGAATGTGTAGATGAGTCCCTGTTCTTCCGTACAAGATGGAAATGAGCCATGCCGCGAAAAGTAGTCCAACTGTGAGACTTAACCATTGTGAAATCTGGGGGTCAACATTGAGGCACTTTATAAGCCAATAGCCTGCTGCGCCCATGTGCCAAACACTATCTCGGAACAGGATGACCGAGGGAAATACGCACACAAGCGTGCTGCTTAACAAGCTAACATAGAAGATGCTCATGAGGAAATTTCGGATGTTGCGGACCTTCTCAAATAATTTTGTGTGGAATTCTTGAAACAAGCAAAAAAAAGACGAATTGTATCATAATAATTAATAGGGTAATAATGGGGATTGGGGATACAAATTAAAGGTGCAAAAGAATGATTTAATACTTGCCGGCTTCCAATTGACGAGTTAGTGTTGCCATCGCATTTACAAATCCTGGAATCTCATTCATCTTCTTAAAATAAATGAGTTGGCAGCCAAATGTGACCAAGTAGCAGAGAAGGAAGGTAAAGTGAAAGTTGAGTTGCACAAAATCCCCATTGGCGACGTACAACTTTGCTTTGAGCAGGAAGTCGGTAAGGGCGAACAAGGTATGCATTCCTGTATCCCTGAACAAATCCCGCAAGCCATTTGTATTAGGGGGCGCCCTTTCGAAGGGATATTGAAGATGGGTCTCCACGGCACAGCTGGATTTCATACGGTAAACCACCAATATAGGCCCAGGATCCGTAGAAGCTTCGAAGCACTTGGTCAACGAACTGCATTACTATGCTTAGATGATGATGACGACGGACGGCACAACCACAAACTGATGTCTGGCAAAATAGATAGTGCAAAAAAATACATAGGCCGCACACGGGCGGGCAGGAAATTTCGGAAAGCTCCTTATTTATGACCTCTCGTTATATGGCAGTGGGAGGTTGCAATTATGCTTTTAAAAAGGAGAAAAACAACTTCATTTCCTTTTCTAATAATAAGCAACCCAAATGAGGAAATTCCTTTTTCCCCATAATTACCCGCAAATGCGATGAATATGAATGAAATTGGATTCGTCTAATCAATCGATACTCCAACTAATCTAATAAATTACAGCAATTTTTCAACGTTACATTTAAGTCAAATTATAAAGGGTTATACGCAGAATTTTTAGACATCCATTTAGTCAGGGAGGGGATATCCTCATCGTGGACGTCAGTCACAACCAAAATTCAGATGTATATTTAGCTTTAACAACGTTGGCAGTAGACACAATTTAAAAGCTTAATAGCCCCAATTTCAAATTTGAAATAGCCTACCAGAGTGGTGTTTGTAAAAGTTTCATTCCCATATTTTAAAATTAAGGTAATTTTTACGCTAATTAACCGTTTGCATCATTATGCAGCTGCAATTAATGGGAAAATTCACCAAACCAAGTATACATAATACTACTACAGAAGACAACCATTTTTCACACATTCTAAAACTGTAAAAGTGACCTTAGTGAGCCCATTGGTGCTAGCAAAAGTTACTTAATAAGTATCACCACATTCAATATGCGTAAGTTTAAGGTCTGTGGTGATCTACAATTATTTACCATTTAGACACACGAAGGGAATAGTGATAAGCAGACTTATACTTTAATAGAAATCAGAAAGGAGCCTCCAAAGTTTGTAATCATTCCAAGAAGCGTAACGGCCGTCATCTTTTTTATCGCATAATACCCCCCACATTTCACCGCCTCTACCTTAAACGCCCTCATCATCAGTCGCGCAGAGGCCTTCTTCTTGTCCCTGCTAGTCCGGCTACCAACCACGCAGTTACATCGTTCCCGCAGGTACTTCCTATACTGGACACTCTCCTCATGCACACTACCCGCAAAACCAAT
This sequence comes from Dicranocentrus wangi, assembly GCA_036850665.1. Lineage (NCBI taxonomy): Eukaryota > Metazoa > Arthropoda > Collembola > Entomobryomorpha > Entomobryidae > Dicranocentrus > Dicranocentrus wangi. Next base: position 10,698 of record JAANSN010004511.1, on the reverse strand, counting down.
CACCATGACCAGAATCGGTGTGGCTATTAGGATCCCGGATACCCCAAAACAGATTATGAGTAGATTCCCCAAATGGCTCAATTTGACACTCATCACCAAACATTGGGTAATTATAATGCTGACCAGCAGCTTAAAGTTGGGGTAGAAGATGCCGGAGTACACATTATTAAATAGGATGGACGCAATGCGAAGTTTGGAGTAGGTGACCATCTGCGAGTGGAAACTGATGATGCTCCGGGAACTTGTTCGGCCGGTTCCAGTCCTCGTGCCATTTTCCCTCCGAAGGGCCCTCAGAGCAGTTGTAAATGTTTGAATGTTCCAAAGCTGAATGTGGATGTGGAGCAGGGATATCCCAAAAATGAGGGACGTGTACCAAGTGGCGAAAACTAGTCCACAAATGAGACTTGGCCATTGCGCCACTTGGGGATTAGTAGGAATAGGAATAACCTGCTTCATGATCCAATGTCCACCAGCGCCCATGTTTCAGACGGCTTCCCCGAATAGGATTTCAGTGGGAAATGAGCAAACAAGAGTGCCAACCACCATGCAGACGGATAAGCCACTCATGATGAATTTTCGGATGTTGAGAGCTCGCTCAAAACGATTTGATTGCAACTCTGAGAAAAGGAAATGGAAGAATTTAAGATGAACTTTTAAGGGGAACCGGATGATAGACATTGGATAAAAATATTTAAAAAATAAAAATAAAAAAAAGTTGGAATTAAGGATTTCTCCTTCCTTACCATCCTCCAATTGGAGAGTTAGCGTTGCCAACGCATTTGCAAACTCTGGAATCCCCTCCTTTCGCGTAAGGTGAATGAGTTGACTGCCAAGGTTGATGAAATAGCTCAAAAGGAATATGAGGTGAAAGTTGAGTTGCACAAAGTCCCCGTTGCGAACGTACAGCTTTACCTGGCTCACTAAATCGGCTAGCGTGACGACGGAGTGGAGAACTAAATAAACACCTCCCGCCACCCATTTGTAATAGGCGCCACGACGCTTTCCAAAGGATATTGGGGATGGGTCTCCTTGGGTTATTTGAATGGCGTATGGCAGCCCGCCAATGTTGGACCAGTAATCGTAGAAGCTCTGAAGCACTTGGTCGACTCGCATGATGCACCAGGATGATGATGACTGAGCTGAACAAGAAACTAGTGCAAACTGAATTCTGCCTCTGCGTGTCCCACAGTACTTAATTGGCAAAACTATAATTGCAGGAATTATTATTTTTAATGGACATCCATGTTGCTTTCATATCACAATGGAAATGGGGAAAATTTTCTTTCTTGGCCAGCATCACCACACAATTAGACAATAATAATAGGTATAAAAGAGTTGCACGTCATGAGGAAGTCAATTCGATAGAAACGAATAATTAAATAAATAAATAGCTGATTGTATGGTTGCAAGAGGAGGGAAACCTTTTTCGGCTATTTTCACTTTCAATGCCAAACGTTCGTATGACAATCTTGAGCAATTTTTTTACGCTATTTTTTTTCTTGTGCATTTAATAGAAATAAGAGGAGATCCCCCAACATTTATAATCATTCCGAGAAGAGTAAGACAGGCGGTGCTCCTGTGCATTCCATAATACCCTCATTAGGCAGCATTAGGCACCCGCATCATCACCCTGTAGAAATGTAAATCAACAATTTCACGCCAGTCATAATCGTACAGATTGTCGTCGCGAGAGACTAAATTGAGGAACCAAGAGGAAGGAAAGGCTTAAGCTGACCATGAGAAAGATGAAAGTCCCCTTTCCGGATGTACAACTTTTGAAAGGACCGTTAAAAATCATTCTACATTGTAATCAGTATCCACTATGCCTGTCTCATGGTATGATATGTCCAGAGGGAATCTCGGCGAAATATATACTTGTTGTACAAAAAACTTAACGGAATCATTTTAAAAATTTGGAAATCATATTCGGGTGGACGTCTTGCGCTACACGGTAGGGTAAACGAAGGAAACGGCATAGATATATAACAGTTGTGTTGTGATGTAGTTTAGTATGAGGTTATGTGACAAATAACGTGAAGGTAATAAGTAAACAAAAAGGCTGAAAAGCACGATATTTAATAAAAAAAATTGGGAGATTTGCAAAATTGTCAGGTTTGGCTAAATCAGGACTAAACAATTGTTGTGCAGTGCAACTGGGCCACCAAATTTTTATTCAGAGGTTAAAGACTCATATGTCAACCTTGTCCTTTCATACGAATTTACAATTCTCAATATATTGATAGTAAAATTATATAGCAAAGCAGAACCACACAATAAAGATATATTTATATATATAGTACGCAGCGCGCAGTAAGAATAATTTATATTTGTGTAGGTAAAACCACTGTTTGAATTCATTTAAACACGGTGGTGACCTCCTACATTTTAATAGAAATAAGAAGAGAACCCCCAACATTTGTAATCATGGAGACAAGAGTAACAGCCGTGATCTTTTTTATCTCGTAATATCCCCCACACTTCACAGCATTCACTTTACATGCCCGCATCACCCTTGAAGACACCTTATCATCCTTGCAAAAAAACCGGTGTTGAAGATGGTTCCTATACCGGACACTCTCCTCGTGCACACTTCCCGCAAAGCCAATCACCATGACCAGAACCGGCGTAGCTACCAACATCCCAAATATCCCAAAGCAGGTTATCAACAGGTTCCCCAAATGTGCCAACTTGACGCTCATTACCAAAAACTGGATAATTATGATGCTAGCCAGCAGCTTAAATACGGGGTAGAATATGGCCGAGTACACATTGTTAAATAAAATGGTGGCAACTCCAAGAAGCTTGTAATAATATGTACCCAAATTATTGGGACGGGATCTGGTTCCATTCCGAAGTCGCCCCATCTCCCGAAGAGCCTTCAGAGTTGTGGTGAAGGTTTGAATGTACAAAAGCTGAATGTGGATGTGGAGCACGATTATTCCAAAAAAGACTGACATGTACCATGTCGCAAATAGCAGGCCAAAAGTGAGGCCCAGCCATTCTGCCATTTGGGGATCAGCAATGACGGGCTTCACGGTCCAAGTTCCCCCAGCGCCCATATGCCAAACGGTGTCCGGGAACAGGATGACTGTGGGAAATGCGCAAATCACAGTAGTACTCACCATGCTGACGGATAGGCTGCTCACAATGAATTTTCGGAGGTTGCGAGCACGCTCAAAACGAATTGGTTGTAAATCTGGGTATGACAAGAAACATTGTTTAGTACTTAAGCTACCTATTCTATATCATGATAACAGTGGCGAGCGAAAGGATACTTCCTTATACCGGTTTCCAACTGATGGGTTAGTGTTGTCATGGCGTTGGCCAACTTTGGAATATCTTCCTTCCCCCTAAAATGCACCATTTGGCAGCCCAGCATGAGGATATATCCCAAAAGTAGCAGGAGATGAAAGTTGAGTTGCACAAAATCCCCGTCGCGGACGTACGACTTTGCCTTGCACGCGAAATCAATTAGTGTGAAGCCGGTGTGGGCTACTAAATAGAGAAATCCGGCCAACCATTTGTAGAAGCGGCCACTACTCTTTCCAAAGGAAATTGGGGATGGGTCCCCACCATCATTTATTTGGATTTGGTATGGCAAACTGCCAATGCTACCCCAGTAATCGTAGAAGCTCTGAAGCACTTGGTTGAACCGCATAATATGATGCATGTAGGATGGTATGACTGCACAATACTACTGCAAATAGTTGTGGTAATTTTTGGTGTCAAGGGCAGAAAGCGATACTTCTAATTGCAATTGCTAATGATAATAGCTGGGAATTATTTTTATAATATTTTTTATCTTTGAGCATTTTTGGCGCTGGCATTTTGTCCACGGTTAAATTATGTCTTGGCGATGCAATCCCCAATTATGACTTTCAATGGACATTGACAAAATGGGCAAAAATTTGCTCTGAAGCGGAAAGTACGTCATTTGGGTCCCTATCAACAACCCACAAAAACCGGTCGTGGACAGATATTCATAAATATATTTAGATTATGAGGAATACTAATTGGAATAATAGAGTTATATAGTTTATATATAATATTGATCAATACGTCAGACTGGAACAAATGAATAAACAACTATAGCTCAGCATAAAAAAGCGGTTAGGAAAGGGAAATTATTTTTGGCTGACATCAACTCTCAAAATTTGCATGCATTGCCAAAGTGGGTTCAATCAATACTTATGGATTGAATAATTTGGAAACGTCTTTCTTCATTACTACTTTACCTCCACCTTTTAATAGACATAAAAAATGTATAATATCCTGTTTCCAGTTTCACACTGATCACCAATGATAAAAATACTTGACTAATAGTGACAAGCAATAGCTTCAACGAGGGACACATGTATCAGGTTATTTAAACCGCGTTAGTGGCATCATGTCCCCAAAGTTGTTCAAATGTCCAATGTCCACCCACGATACTCAGCCGATTTGGTGAAAAAAAGCGCAGACTATCTTGCACCAAACGCTCCAAACTCCTGGCTGTCCTTTCCTTTTTTGGAACATGGAACTAACCGACGGAGCCCGCACCGCACTCACACTCACATTCACTATGCATGAGTGTTTGGGAATCTGGTAAGCGGAGCGAAACGAAGTGAACGATGAATTTGAAATTAGGTTAGAGCTGCAAATAAAGTCTTCTACTCCGCCCTTCCAACTGTCGAGTGGAGGTTTTTGGTGCATTGGCTGGATGAGATATGAAAGAGTGAAAATATTTCTTGTCTCAGAAATTCGGAGCAAAATAAGAAGCGAGTTGTATTTGTACTAAATTATTATTTCATTTCATATCAAGTTCATTTTAATTGACTAAAAGCATATGCTTATTTTCAAATTAACTTGAAATAAATGACACCATTTTTTATATTATCTTCTTACGAACAACTGGCAATCAACAATAATTAACTATGAATAAATTACGGTAATTAGCAATTCGAATCAGGTATGGATGAAGCTTATAGATGATTTATATTCTAATAGAAATCAAAAGGGAGCCTCCAAAGTTTGTAAGAATTCCAAGAATCGTCAGACAGGTCTTCCTTTTTATCTCGTAAAAGTTCCCACATTTCACCCCTTCCACTTTGAACGCCCTCACCAGCCTCGCTGCTGAGCCCTTGTCCTTGCAACACCACCACCGGTTTCTCAGATGGTTCCGAAAGCGGACTCCCTCCTCATGCACGCTTCCAGCGAAAGCAGTCACCACGACCAAAATGGGGACGGTCACCAACAACCCAAATATTCCAAAAGACATGATCAGCGGATTCCGCAAGTGCGCCAACTTGATACTGATAGCCAAGCACTGGATAATCACCACGCCTATCAAAAACTTAAACACGGGATAGAATATGCCAGAGTAAATGCTGTTGAATAGAATGGTTGCAATACGAAACTTGGAGTAGGTCACAAGCTGCCACTGCAAATAATTATTATCCCGAGATGATTTTCCTCCAGTCCAAAGTCCCCTCCTCTCCTCCCCCAGTCGGAGAGCGGCCAGGCCTGTTGTCAAGGTTTGAATGTACAAAAGCTGAATGTGGATATGAGTCGTGGTTACTCCAAACAAGGTGGACATGTACCAGGCCGACACGACCAGTCCAACTGTGAGACTCAGCCATTGCGAAATTTGGGGGTCATTATTAGCATTATTGAGGCACTTCTTCACCGCCCAATACCCTGCAGCGCCCATGTGCCAAGCACTTTCTCGGAACAGGATGACTGAGGGAATTACGCACATGACAATAGTGCTGACCATGCTTATAGAAAAGAGAGCCACAAGGAGTTTTCGCATGTTGCGGGCTCGCTCAAACTGGCTAATCCGGAGTTCTTAAAAAGATCAAGTTAAAATTATTATGGGGGATACAAAAAAGGATAAGCAAAATAGGAAGTTTTTATTCTACTTACCGGCTTCCAATTGATGAGTTAGTGTTGCCATAGCATTTCCAAATCCGGGAATCCGTTTTTTGTGTTTAAAGTGAGTGAGTTGGCAGCCAACAAATGTGACCAAGTATCCCAGAACAAAGATGCAGTGAAAGTTGAGTTGCACAAAATCCCCCTGTGCAAAGTACAGCTTTGCCCGGAGCATGAAATCAATTAGGGCGAAAATGGTGTGGAATCCTGTGTAAAAAAATCCCACCAGCCATTTGAAGTAGGGAGCACCCTGTCGAAGAGATATTGAAGATGGGTCGCCACGGTTGAGCTGGATTTCGTATGGCAGACCACCAAAGTTACGCCAGTAACCATAGAAGCTTTCAAGCACAAGGTCGAGCTGCATGATGGTGGAGGATGATGATGACTGCACAACCACGAACTGATGTCTGACTTACAAAATAGTACCAAAAAAGCACGCCGGCAAATTGGCATTTTGGCAAAGCTCATTATGTCCTTTCGTTCGAGAAACGGGTTTAGTTCAACTCTTGACAGTGGAAATTTGGTGTAATTGTGTTTGAGAAGAAGTAACTTTACTAACAAGGAACCCATCTCCCAACCCAACTGATAATTATGGTTTGATAATTTGATAATTGATCGTAACTTGCATTCCGACTGGAAGAAACCTAAAAACATAAATAATGGATCATTCATTATATTGTAAGTGGTTACGAAAGGCAATTTATTTTCTCCCTACATTTACCCGTAAATGCTATATATAAATAGGTATGCATGGAATGTCATTTATCGAATGAGTCAATCGATACATCACTTAATAATTAATTTGTTGTAACTATATACTTTTTCAGATTCCTACACTTACCCGTAAATGCTATATATAAATAGGTATGCATGGAATGTCATTTATCGAATGAGTCAATCGATACATCACTTAATAATTAATTTGTTGTAACTATATACTTTTTCAGATTTCTTAAGTCAAATTATACCAGGTCAAATGGAGGTGAAATTTTGTTGTGTAATCTGACCAGTCAGTACATTGTAGACTGGAGCAGCACTGATATGTATAAACATATCTGTCGCGGAGCTACCATAAGGAACAGGAGGTAGCCAGAGTAGGATTATCCATTACTAGGAATCCTTGTTCCTTACAAAAACTCATCCACAATATTTGTTGTCATGAGTCAATAAACATTTAATTGGTTCCAAGTGATTCACTATTAATTGTTATCCTTTACATGCAAAGCAAAGCGGATTTGTATGATATTTTTCAAATTGCGAACGTTATCATATCAATTTGTAATAAATTTTACTCAAGACACATGAAGCTTTGAGATTTGCAGTTTCCGACTTTTAATGTATCTTATCATGCAATTGGAAAGTCATTATATTTTTTAAAAAATCCGTATGTAATAGTATGTATACAGCCCTCCTAACTTTATCATTGCTCATAAAATCGTGGATTTTGCAAGGATTTTGCTGGGCAAAGTCATCTACAAATTTGATCTAAAATGATAGTTACAATGGTATGAGCTTACACTAAAACATGTTTGAATGCAGGCCATCATACCCCAATCCTATAATAATATACTTATTTGCCATTTTGTTTATCCCAAAATTTTTGACACACGACTAATGACCAACTAACTCTGTGAAGTTGCTGCAGGTATCCGTGTGACAATAGTACCACAGAAATAACGTAGCCATATACATATGTAGCGCAATCGTTTTTACATTTTAATCGAGATGAGAAGGGATCCCCCAATATTTGTAATCATCCCAACGAGTGTCACACAAGTCAACTTCTTTATATCATAGTACCCTCCACATTTGACAGCCTCCACCTTGAAAGCCCTCATCAATCATCATTCTCGTATAGCCCTTGTTCTTGTCCAGCCTGCTGAGAAAACAACTTTGGAGTAGTCCCTTCCGAAATATAACGCATCCCTCCTGCACGCTTCCAGCAAAGCCAGTCACCATCACCAAAATCGGAGTTCCCAGGAGCATTCCAAATATCCCAAACCCGCTAATCACCACGTTCCCCAAATACGACAACTTGATGCTGATCACCAAACAGTGAACAACTAGAATGCTGAGAAACAGCTTGAAGACGGGGTAGTAGACGACGCCGTACACGTTGTTAAATAAAGTGGTTGTCAGTCAAAGTTTCGAGTAGGACAATAGCTTGAATTGCAAGCTCCTCNCCTCATCATTCTGCAGTTTTTTTGCTCCCTCAACAAACCCCCGACCCCCATGAGGGACTGAAGAGCCGTGGTGGTCGACTGGATATACAAAAACTGGATGTGAATGTGGGGCACGCAGACGCCGAACGCGAAGCAGCCGTACCAACCGGTAAAGATCACACCAAAAATGCTTCCAATAATCCACTCCGCGTCGAAATGTTTCGGTTCAGCGGCGAATAGGAGGAAAATCTTCACCGTCCAATATCCGGGAGAGCCCAGGTGCCAACTGACACCATGGAAGTACAAAAAGGTCGGGATTGCGCAAATCCCCACCCCGCCAACCATTCCGACGACTTATGTGCCCATGATGAGTTTTCGTATTGTGGACGCACGCTTAAATATTGGTAAGCCGAAATCTGAAATGTTGTGACCAAACACGACATTATACTTATATTCAGTCTCAAATAATTTTTTAACCAAATGTCTAAACATTGTTTTTACCATTCTCCAATTGTGAATTTAGAGTGAGCACGGCATTCACCAGCTCCCCAATCCGATCCCCCTTGAGTAAGTACACGAACTGGGCGTCCAGTACGACCAAGTACACGATGAGAAAGAAAAAATGAAAATTCAGCTGGAGAAAGTCGTCCCTGGAGATGTAGCCCTTGGCTTGGCTGAGAAAATCCAAAAGCACGTAGCCAATTTGGAGGGACAAAAGGAGAAATATGCCGAGCCATTTGTAGTAGCGATAGCGACCACTACCGTCCCCGTCCCCTTTTTGGAAAGAGATTGAGGATAACTCCCCATCCCAGATGTCGATGTGGTAAGGGAAACAACCAAGTTTGCCCCATAAAGGAGAAATATGCCGAGCCATTTGTAGTAGCGATAGCGACCACTACCGTCCCCGTCCCCTTTTTGGAAAGAGATTGAGGATAACTCCCCATCCCATATGTCAATGTGGTATGGGAAACAACCAAGTTTGCCCCAAAAACTGTATGCATTTTGAAGCACTTTGTCGACGTACATCATAATAATATGACGACGTAGTAGTACAAGGGTTTATGAGACTACTACTACAAGGAACTGGGGGGAGCCGGCTGCAGACAGTAATATTTCGAGAATGGGAGATAGTGAGACTAGAGGAGCTTTTCAAAGTGCCAATTAAGTATTAGCAATTACGTGGTGGAATAATGCCGGACGATTGGCGACTATTAGAGTAGGTAGCTCCAAATTGGTCCTTGCTAGTTTGCTTTTAATGGATATTTTATTCTTTTGCATTTTGGTATTGGCATTGGCATTTAGGCCAAGGTTCACGAGGTTTTTTTTTGCCTTCCCGGACGGCAGAACCTTACTTTCATTTGACAGTGAAAATATTATGGACTATATGTTTTCCTGGCTAGCAACACTGGTTGTGAAAGGATATTATACTACAATGTCTTGTCTAATTATTTTTGGTGGCATGAGAACAGAGTTGCACACGTCATGAGTGGGTCATCTCGAAAGAAATGAATAAATAAATGACGGATTGTAAATAATAAGTGGTTCCGAGAGGGAAAATATCTTCGGGATATTTTCACCTTCAATGCAATGCCTAAAAACGTTCATGGGCCCCACTTGATAATCTGACTTGACGCTACTTTCCTTGTACATTTTAATAGAGTTAAGAAGAGGAAATCCCCCAAGATTTGTAATCATTCAGCAAAGAGCAGGTAGCCAGCCAGCGTAGGATTACTGTTCCCTTTCGAAACCACAAAAGAGTATTTCTACAATTGGCTAATAATCGGTACATAGCAAATAAATCGCAAGCAAAGACTCTGATGAAGGAAGGACGAATGTCTTCAATTTTAACTCAAGGTGGAGGACCAAATGATTTGTAGCTAGAAATATTGCGGACTCCTCTTTAAAGGACATTTATTTATTTGCGATAACTCCTCAAAAAAATAATTTTCCAAGGTAAACTTTCAAAGCTCCGCAGAGAGGTCGCAAAAGGCTTGCATCACCTTTTTTGGCATTCATGGAGGGATTTCGTTGTGTAATCATCTAAAAATTATAGATCTAAAATTGTAGTAACAATATGAGCTTAGACAAATTGTTAATAACATGTTTCCGCCCCATATACTCGCATTATTTTTAAAATATACTTGTGATTTTGCTTTTTCTCAAAATATTTGGTACACGACTAATGACGAAATTTGATTGAAGTTGCTGCACGTGTTGCAATAGTAGCACGGAAATAACGTAGATTAGTCATATAAAGGGCAATAATTTACATTTTAATCAGGATGAGAAGGAATTCTCCAATAAATTTGTTGTCATTCCAATGAGTGTCAAACGAGTCAACTTGTTTATATCATAGTATACCTTCCACATTTGACAGCCTCCACCGTGTGAAAGCTGCCATCATTCACCAAGTCCAAGAATTCTAGCTTACGAAACCCAGGTGTGAATTAGCATAATAATATGTAGAACTTGTGCAATTCCTCTAATTGATTATAGTGTTCCGAGCGTATGAAGTGAACTAATAAATAGCGGATTGTAAGTGATTGCATTAGGAAAACCATTTCTAGTTAACTTATCCAGTATCAAAATGTTCATGGAATGCTATTATTATAAGTCGACAAATCCA
>JAANSN010004510.1:0-14866 GCA_036850665.1 Dicranocentrus wangi | reverse complement strand
TAAGACCTGGAGTTTATTTAAATTTAACGCAAATTGCAATGTAAACTTTGAGAAGGAAGACTCCGAGTTAACTTAGTACATGGATCAATAAATTCTGTATAAAATTGTGTCATGTTGTAATGTAATCCAAATAGCATGTATCGATATAAATGTATTTTATCACGTCAAGTTACCCCAGTGTCATATTACTCGTATTTTTTAATGCAATTGTCTTAGGTACCAGGTCTGGATGTTCGGGACATGTTGGGTGTCCCTTGCAATCTATATATCGTTGAACTAAACGGGCACAATATGTCTCTGATTTACCTCCCGTCAACCGGTCCGAAATATCTTTTCCATTTTTCGCCAAAATGACTTGCGTGGAGGATAAAGCAATATAAACAATCCAGAGAAGGATTAAAACGACGGAAGTTATCCACTTCCACGTTGGCGGTCCACCCAACTCTGCGCTCCCGCATTTTGAGGAGTACCGTCTCCAAGTTAGAATTATCAGCGAGAAGAAGGCACAAACTGTGAATACGACAACATTGAAGGTGAGAGAGCCAGCCGGTACGCAAAATGGTTCAGCCCCACCGTTCTAAATTGTTAAGATGTTTGTTAAGAAAGCGCAGGTGTTTAGTTTTGATCCAATAAATATACTTTTGCTAAAAAAACAATAATAAATCACAATACTTTTGTAGCATAGAATATCGCGCCGATTGTCCATGGGACACCCAGTCCTAAAAATACATTCACAGAGTTGCTTCCAGTCACATTTCCAATCGCATTGTCTGCAGTTTTGTCATTTATTGCTGCTATTCTACTGGCGAACGTGTCTGGCAGGGATGTTCCAAGAGCGACAAACGTGATTGCTAGGAGAAGGAGAATTCACAATTTTTCATAAGATTCCTCTGACGTTATTTAATACAAATGCAGCTATATAGCTTTTATTTTCACCTGTTATTGTCGGATCCAGTCCAATTGCTTGTCCAAATGTGCCCGCACAATCACCAACAAGTTTTGTTAGCAAGCCGATAGCAAGCAAGGCGAAAACGAAGCATAACCATCCACCTGCAAAGTGAGGGGGTGGAATGAGCGAGAAGGCGAATTTGAAAGGAAACGTGAGGATGTGCAAGATCCAGTCTCTCTTTGTAGCATTCTTTGTATCGCCCCCGTTGACATAGAATGCCTGCACAATTTGATCTTTATAGGAAAGGTCCTCTTCAGCCTCTTCATTCATTTCCAGAGCCATGTTCATAACATTGTTAAGCTCCAACTTGAACTCTAGACAAAACTAGCCCATATAGCGATATATGCTGCAAAAATGGGAAGACTGGCATTTATTGTGTTATATTACGAGTGTAGCATACTCTGATCCGCGGAGACGGCGCACGTCGTTTTAGAAATCTTTCCAATTTTCGCTCCGCCTTCCGTCTTACCAAGTTCAATGTCAAAGGTTTCTTCCGTACCTTCCGCTAGACCAGCAACATGTTCCATGAATGGTATCTCGATGACTTTTTTAACTTCTCCATGCTTAAACTCCAGCGTTCCGCACAAGCCTTCTGGAATTAGCGTGCATTTTGGTCCTGGTACGACCGACCAAGAAACAGAGATGGTTCCATCGGTTCCGTCAGTCCTCTCCAGCTCGACATAACCAGTCTTCGCCTTGTCGTTAAAAATGTAGCCCCTCTTACTGAAAGAGATCTTTCCGGGCTTGTCATCATCTTCAATGATGATTTCCATAACGCTCATCTGCCCAACCACTGCTTTCTCCTCGAATTCTGGCGGTATTACAAGGCGGAGGAAAAAGTTGCTGTCGGGGTTCCAGTGGGTATTGTCAATAACGTGGATTTCAACTTCCTTCTCCATTATGTAAGGCTCGAAAACGATGTCAGTTCTCACTTCCTGGTATTCCTTTCCTCTCTTTGCCGTTCCATCGATGGACTCGACATGAACCGTGAAGCCAACGTCCGCCTTGCCTGTTCTGTTAATTTGAATTTTAAATTTCCCAATTGATTCGGCTACGGCAAAAGTGGCAGCTTGAAAATCCAGCACTGCCTTCGTTTTGTAAGTTTCGGGGGAGGTAACTACGTTTTTCAAAAGGGACCCTCGAACAGTCTCGTCCGTCCCGCTTTCGTTGATAACATCAACAACTTCTTGTAGTTTTTCGTTGAGAACAGGCAACAGCTTGGCTCCACCCATGAGACCCCGTGATGCCTGCATCCTGTACCACATTCGAGTATGTTGCTTGCCTTGAATGAGCCTAGTGGAAAATTTAAAAAAAAATATATATCTGAAACATTGCAAACTACAAATTTTTACCAACACAATAAGTTGTAAAGTGTTGAAACTACTACTTACTTGGTGGCCAGAATGCTCGCAATTTCTTCAGGAGTCATGTCAGCCACCTCGATCAGTTTCATATACAGGTTTTGTAACGCCTCCTTATCGATATTTCCATCATCATCGTAAAGTCTGTCCTGCTCGTCCCCAAAATAAAATCGTCGACTAGCTATGCCTACGCTTTTTCTCCCGGCCTCTCCCCCTACTCCAGAATCCAGTGATATTCTTTTCCTCCCATTAAGACAAAATTCCTGGTCAGCCCAGTAGGATATTATAACAAGTACAGGGAACATTAGCAGGGTCACTACTGCCTCCCACGGTTCTACTACGTCCCGGCTACTCCACTGGAGTACTATCACCATCCAGATGTACGCAAAAAGACTTGTGATGCTTGTGACTACGAACACTTGATATATCTTAATTCTGCTCGTCCCACCTTTGGGCACACTGAGTATGCAAACGGCAGATATGATAAGGAGATTGTATGCCGCACTCCCAACAATCGTTCCTGGACCAAGTTCACCAGGATCTTGAGCCCCAAGCCCTTCGGAGATTTCAATTGCTGAGAGCAAAATTTCTGGGGCGGACGAGCCTAAAGCCATCAACGATAGATTGGCAACTGTGTCATTCCAAACTTGGACTTGTTTTGTGTCAGTGATTACGACTCCATCTTCCTCTCTGGTGGTTTTTATCTGGTATTTATTAAAAATGTATGCATAATATATGCATCACATTCGCATCATCCTAACTAAAAACCGCAGTGAATATACACTATTTTTACCTACAGTCTTTGTCGATCCACATATCTTCTCAATCGCATTCATAAAGATGTCGGATGCGACAGCGATTCCAACAAAAATGTAGCATATCAGAAGAAACAGGAAGAATCCGACAACATAGTCTATTGCATCGTTTCTTGGAGTGTATTGAACCCATGCCCCAGACATATTTATTAAAGACCTCCCAATCACTAATGTACCTAGCGAACCTTGTTCGATTAAAATAACAGCCCGAGTCACTTACGTAGGATAAACCATCTTTGATGTTTGAATTTATATATAAAAATTAGCTAGCGATCTGGGTTAGTAGTAAATTCTTTAAAAAAATGTGGTGGAGGTTCATTTAATGGTAAGTATGGTAAGGAACAATGCTGTTTGAAAAACGTCATGCAAAAGTAAGGGGTGAGTTGTCATACTAACTCTATATGTAAATCATAGACCCTTTCGGTTTCATTTTCAGTGTCATGTCCCCTCAATCAAGAAGAGAGAGGTGGTAACTCGGAATCGCGTGAAACTTGCCATTTATTTAATTGCCGTATTACCACAATGATAGTGTTAATTTCATACTATATTATTACTAAGTCATACATGTAATACAATACGAGTACGAGTATTAATCAACTCATACAGTGCATTTAAAGTACATAACTACAAATATTATCAAGTAATAATATTGAAAGCCCTGCATATTCTCTATTAAAAACTTCCAAACACCTCATGAGAAGCATACACAATATAAAGGAAGCCATCTCCGTCTGCCTCTTTCTGGTAGAGTTCCGCGAGCGTGAGGCTGTTTCCGGGAATGCTGTGCCCATTCACAAGTAGAAACAGGGTTTGAGAATGGTTCAGTTCAAGTCGACGCCTAAGATGTTAATAAAATTTAAAGACTTGCAAGAAACACTAATAGTAGAGTTAGTTAGGTACTAAATGTGCCAAAATTGGCAGAAGTGTCTCACCTCATGATTCGCGCCAGCTCTCCAACTTCCAGAGTTGAAGGGACAAGGAATTTCGATTTGTCCAAATCTGGCAGATTCTTTTCATTTGCGTAACGCTCAACAATTACTGGGATTTTGTTGGGGTGTTGGGTCCTCACGCTATCAGATTCCCTGACACGTTGCCCTACAAAACCATAAGATTAAGAAAAATTAGACTAAACTCGCTAAAAATCGTTTCTCAATTTTCCTTATATCAAAAAGTGTGAAACCAAATCATGAAATTCAAACAGCAAAAATATTACCAAAGGTCCTTCTCTCTCTGAACGACGATGGTGTCGGACTTAACCGATCTTTAGGCTCACTGATCCGACTGTCATTCATTCCAAACACGGCAGATAGAGATGTTGGTGATGCCACCACTGATGACGTCTTATACTCCATCCTTCAGCGAATAACGGAGGATGAATTTAATTTAATCACTGTTACTAGATCCCCTACAATTAAAAGTGAATTAAGCACATGTCAATACTCCACCCTGATGTACACTTGTTGTTGATGTCACTGCCATACGCTGGAATTGTCAATTGTTGGAAAAACTCCTACCACAAAAGCATAACTTCCACCTTAATTACACATTCCGTTTCTGCCTTACGTCTGGTCTATTATATTATGGATACGGAAGTCTCACACCTATACTGATATCTAAAACTAGGTGGAATCACTAAAATTTGGAGTGGAGTTAAATTTTGCGCACTTCCCAATTTACAAATCGTCACTAAAACTAAAAAAATTAGTCTAAATTGAATAATAACAAAAGGTCAAGGACACGTGCTCTACACTCTACTACACTCTCTGGCTTAACTCTCCAGCAAGTGAGTGAGGTCCTCCTGGACAGCACCAAGCTAAACTGGAATTTCCTTAGTAATACAAAATCCTCATCTCTCTGATCTGCTTAAGGTTAGGTACAGAGGTATGCAATGCACATTTATTTCACAATCTGCCATAATATTATCCAACTGTAAATACACAAGCATCCACAAAATCCCAACTAACAACACCAACCTATCCTGTCCTCACTCACTCACTCATGTCATGTGTTAAATTGTGGATCAGTCGCAATCGCAATGACTTATGAACTCGTGACGACGCGACGGGGATAACGTTAACGTAACGTATGTACTCAAATTATAGTGATTAATACATTAGCTAACCTACCTAGCACCACCGTGCTTGATTAGATACACACGTGAAAAAACAGATGATGTGATGTGATGATTCTCAGTTTAGAGAGGATAATAACAATTTTTATTGCTCGTATTAACCGTTTAAAATACATTGTGGGCATGCATGTCTGGAGGAATCTAGAGAGAAACTTAACAGTAATGTAGTTAGTGCAGGCTAAACTCATCGTCAGCCTCGTTATTCACGTCCTTCAGCCATGATCGCCAGTGTGATCAGAGAAATCAATACATAAATAAATACTTAACAGTAATGTAGTTAGTGCAGGCTAAACTCATCGTCAGCCTCGTTATTCACGTCCTTCAGCCATGATCGCCAGTGTGATCAGAGAAATCAATACATAAATATGGAACATAACAACACAAACGTTTCGGATATGCGTACGTAAATGTGGAAATGAATAATATGACTAATCGTATTATCATCGTAAGTGAGTAATGCCATACCTATATTATCAGAAGTAGCCCCAGTCGATGAAGCTGAACCCAGCGATAGACGAAACTGCAGCAGTACAATTAGGTATGTTGACACTGTGTTCAGTATCTGACAAAATTAATATTACAAATCCCATAGTAAAAAGCCTGCACACTTTACAGAGTTTAAAAAGAGCACGATAAAAAGCTACAAACAAAGAGTGCAGTGTACTACTGTGTTCACAATTATTTTTCTAGTACAAAAAATGTGATTTTGTTCGATCCGTGCGTACTTGAAATATTGTAGTTCGATTCACATGGAAAAATCCACAAGCCGTGACTGAGAACGCATTTATGTTTACGTTGGTCTCTAGCAAGTAAAGCAGATGCCTTTTGTCGGATTCAGATAACCCTCCTCCACTCGGATTTGCCTTCATCTGCATAATATCCATATCCTTCACCTTTGTTGATCCGTATGTACCATTTCCAACTAGGTGGTCGTCCCCGTCTTGATCAGCATGATTATTTGTTGAACAAGGGGACTTTTGTTGACAGGCATTCTTCAGAATGAGCAGGATTAATTTATTCAATCGTTCTGCCTGCAAGTTTATATGCATCATGCAAAGAAAGTGTATATATCAGGTTTATGGCGAAAATGAAGACGTTTTTTTTCTCGGTTAGTTAGCCTGTTACCTATATACCTTTTCTTCCACAACGTGAACCGCGTTATCCATGCAAAGGAATCGTAAGAGAATACAGGAAACTTGGATTTTCGCAGTAATAGCAAGTGACCTATTGCTAAATCCCCATCCCGCATCGGAAAACGCAACCAGGGCAAAAAAGCTTCCAAAGTTGAGGCTAACCATCCACACTGAAAAACTGGCGAGTATAACCTTTCCAACAAAGTCTTCCACTGATTTCCACAAGTCGACCAGATCCGTATAAAACTCGGTGACATCCTTCGGACTGTAAACCTTACCCTGGAGAAATCCCTTGATTGGTTTAGTACTGAGGTGGAGGTGGACAATCATTGGATTGTGATTGTGAGTTGACTTCAAGCTCTCCTCAGACTTTTTCAAGATTAGCTCAATTTTAAAATTCAGGAAACGGATGCAATGCTCAATCCATTTGAAAATGAAGAGGATAAAGAGTAGAAATGTGTCCAGGGTTATTAGCTCGACTACCGCTGCTTTCCCAAAGTTGACCACGGTTTTGTGCCACTCCCGTGGAGGGTATTTCATCCGGAGCGCCACTTCCGTGTTGTAAGCCAAGGCTATATTCCTTCCAAAGGAAATGAGCATAAGGAGAAAGTACAACAGCTCGTTTTTGGAAACTGACCAACAGCCATGTCTCACTTCCGGATATTTTGCATCAAACTGCTTGAATTTTAAACCAATCCGTTCCCATTTCTGTCGATAGTTGTTGATATTCAAAAAGTTCACAGTGATTTGGAGGAGTCGCAGCATGCATAGCGGTATTTGGTGGATTAAAGGGGACAAGACGAATATGGCTTGAACAAACAAACTTTTCCGATCATACGCACTTGCCTTTAATTCCACCTTTATATAGCGTATGTATGTGTCGATCAGGTAAAGGTTCAAAAGTGCTAGGAAAACTCTCCAGGAGTTATAGACCAGTTTTAGGGGCAAGTACTTCGAAAAGATGAAATCAGGCAGAAATCCCATCAAGAGGGAATACAGGTTTATCAAGCTAATTTTATTCATGCTTTATTTGGTGAACATCTACAGATAAACTGAAGGTAAACAAACCGACCTATAGATTATACGAACATTCGGGAATAACAAAATTCGTAGAACAGTGTTTAGCTGCGACTAACATTTTACAGCCATATGTACTGTTTGCATTATTAGTATTATTTATGCATTATTGCATTTACTCGCCTAATATGAATTTTATAGCTAATTTCGATTTATCAATATTACTACCGTTCGTTCCGTCCCCCTATCGATCAGTTAATTTATTATCATCGTATTAAATGTTATTCACAAGTGCAAGTTGCTTAAAGTAAGTCGGAACTGGAGGAGTACCACCAGATAAGTGGATACCGTTCCCAAAACCTGAAAGGAGGAAATGTGCTGTCCATTAGACCGTTTGTTTATCTAATTGCGCAAGGTAAAATACTTCCTAATGGGTTTCACTCTTAATGGGCGTGTTTTATTTTAACTTCTTTTCATTACCGAAAGTACGGTTGCTCTGTTGATAGTAAAACACGTTCCTGCGTTCATGGTCAATGGCTTTTGCCTGGTATTCAAATCGTAAAGATGGGAGACCATGTTATAATCATCACAAGTCATGGATGCACCTTTCCCTGTCGTCCTCGAGTAACCTTGAAGTGACCACGCATTATTCCCTAGTCCATCTAGGTTGTTGCAATACTGTGACATCATACGAAGAAGAAGAGTGTCAAACCTATTCGACTAAATAATTCAAACAACAGAAGAATGGAAATTGATCTTTAAGCAAATGTTTATACTTTTGGACTATAAATGTTTATCATCTAATAAGCATGACTCACTCACCTGATGCTCCATACTATCAACCGCTTTCGCAGTGCAAAGCAACTTGATAACTGTTGTAATCACAATGAAGTGAAACGTCAACGTGAACCCAACCGCCGGACCAATATCCACGGAAGCAGTATAGGAGAAGAAGCAGTTGAAACAGAGGTTTATCATCCACATCCCAAAACAAAGAAAAATCATCTTCCTCGACAGCTTACGCAGCGTGTTCCATGCCTTCACGAGATCACCGTGCAACTCCATAATCTGGATGACTTGGAGGATTCGGATTTTCCTATACTCCGAAAAGACCAGCGTCTCAAAGGCGTCTGTCAGCTTTCTTTTATTCCTCTTTCTCAGAACCACATCATCCCAATTACTTTCTTCAGGCACACCTGCGACCGTGAGGAGACCACTCTGGAGCTCTTGTAGATGAAGCTCCACTTTGTCATTCATGTAGCAAACACATTTCTCCATTGATTTCAACAAGAGGACGCACAAAAGTCCGACAGAGTCCATTGGGCTAACATCAAGGAGCACAGCTTTCATGTAGCTCATGGCAAATTCGACGTTCAAGGACCAAAGATGCGGAACAGGCTGGTAGCGTATGAATGCTAGCAAACGATTCGCACAATACGCCACGTAGCAATGGCGGTACGTTGACGAAATGATGATTAGAAAGTAGGCAACTTCATGAAGGGAAAATGACAAGCGGTCGTGTTCCATCCCCTGGTATTTGTACCGAAGGTTGCGAAAATTGTCAAAAATCCTCTCCAAGTCAATGTAGTTTTGAAAGCGGGATCGAAACACGTCACACACAATCATCCAGGCACGGACGAAAAGGATGACGGTCATGGTGAATATGCGCGAAACGTCATGGGACGCACTTACCAGGGTTCCTCCGGGTGTTTTAGAGTATCCCCCTTGGAATCCTAGTCCACTGCGGTAGATGACTAGTAGCCAGTAGCCCAAGTTGAAGCTGAAAATTAGAACGTTCCAAAACACTACAATTGTCCGTAGAGAGCCAGGTTTAGCTAGAACGTGACTGGGGAAAAGGCCAACAAGGGCCATATAGACGCCTAAAATGTGAAATTTGTTCATTACGTATATCAAACGGATGTGTAGATCTGCGACTTCCTTCTGTCTACTAGTTTAAGTTAACATGTAATTTTCGACTTGCACGCTACGCTATGAACAACTCAAGAAAAGACACATTTCAATCACTCAAGTATTTCTATTTTCTATATGGCTGGGCTGGAACCATGTATTTGGAAATGCCAACAGAAAGGCTATATACATTTTAAATGGTAAAAGGAATGCATTAAATATTAACAAAGTAAGATGACCACTTTCAAGAGTTTATCCAGGCAATCGTGTGGCTATGTGGTAAGTAACATGCTAAAATTATTAATTAATAACAAAAATATGTAGTAAGTAACATGTTAGCAGTGGTAAGTTACAAAATATTACTTACTTACTGTCAACGCAAGGGAAAAATTCTTTATATTGACAATTCGTCATGTGGGGAATAGCTAAGCTTTAATATTGCAAAACTATCGTCATACATGATTTGTATAGTCTAGTTTATTGTTTATGAAAATCTATAATATGATATGTATCCCAAACCATTTCACTGATCAATTTGCTCTGCTTTCACGCGAATCCATCATGAATAAACTCGCCATTATTAAGGTTTACACAGTCAGTATAGGATACTATCCCAGGTTTTTATTGAAAGCTGATGATAGCAAATCCTTTTCCAATATATTCGTGATGCTGAACCAACTCTGGAAGTATTTTCTTTTGGTCTTGAACATGTGGATGATTTACAGCAGTACCGTGTTGGGGTTACAGTTCACCCATATCAGTCGGGCGAGTCACGTGGATGCATTTTTTCAAGTGATGCGTATTCTACTCCCACTGTCCATTTTCATTGCGATTCTCGCTGTTCGTATTTGGGTTCTAAAAACGGACTGGAACATTCTCAATAGTTCGGGAAACAAGCTACTCGTATTTTGGAAATAGTTGGAAACATTTCGTTTCGAACATTTCAGATTTTTTTCATGTGGAAGGAGGTTCTCTTGGTATGAGCTAGTGTTTTTGATTGCTGTGTTTTCGGCCATTGTTCGTGGTATCGTGGTCCAATTGTTACTTCAGTTTTTAGAAACAAACTGTCGAAACTTCGGGACAAGGACAAGGGACAAGTCTCTTTGGAACAAAATTAGACCAGAGTGGGACCTGAGGTTTCAACACATTTTGTGAGCTATTCAGCCAGCTTACTTTTGCATACGAATGCCATTGATGGGCTCGGGCTGATACTGCTGGGAATCCTGAAATATTCCGAAGATGGTCTATTGCTACTTTATAACCAAATTGTTGATACTACACCAACAAAGGGGAATAAGACCGAAGTATTATCATCAAGAAGGATATTCTGCGTGTGCCGTAGACTTGTTCAGCTATGGTGCTCAGTCAGGGAAAGCACTGTTTGAATGGCTAGCGTTTATATGCTGCACCACGTGGATGGTCAATATGACTGTAACAACTTTCTTTGCAGTTTCCTCCATTACGTTTGAAGGAATTGTGGATTTTCTCACTTTAATATTCTTGTTTAGTATATTCATTACAGGAGTCAAGTTGATTTGTTTCACTAGCGGGATTTGTAGTTTGCAAAAGGCGGTAAGAATGTATTGTATCGCGCACGGAGAAAGTTTTTGAGCAAGAATAATTTTATTCATTCATTTATTTTTGAAGGAACTAACGTTTTACCAGGGAAATACTACTGCTAGTATCAATTGAATATTATCCAGACTCCACCGAATGGGAAACACTTTATCAACTCCTTTCTCACAATTCATTTATTGTCAGTGGACTCGGCTGCTTTGACGTGAATAAGTCAATGATTTTCAAGGTTAAGACTTAAATTGACCAAATACATATGTTTTGTGAGTTTATAATATAATAGCTTATACATGTTAATTGAATTTATAGATTATCGGTACGATCACAACATACATTGTCGTGTTTGTCCAGTTCCGCACGTCATAACTACTACTAACCATTCTGTACGGATGAGAGCTTTCGGTTCCATTTAAGATTAAGTTCAGATAACCGAATACTTGAATATTAGTAGATACATTTAGTGCCGGTACTTGTTTGTAAAGTGTCCATTAAAAAGGTCGCCCTACAAAGTTCCAGTTAGAACCCATTAAGCACTACTGTTGTTATTTCGTAGCAGAATTCACATTTTGCTTTAAACGGAAACCTTTCGCCAAATTCCCTTTGGAAGGTGGTCACTAACGATTTTCATAAAAAAAATATCTAGATGAA
This sequence comes from Dicranocentrus wangi, assembly GCA_036850665.1. Lineage (NCBI taxonomy): Eukaryota > Metazoa > Arthropoda > Collembola > Entomobryomorpha > Entomobryidae > Dicranocentrus > Dicranocentrus wangi. Next base: position 3,329 of record JAANSN010004510.1, on the reverse strand, counting down.
TTTAAAGATTAGTTTCCCATCACCCACGCAGGCCACGCATAAAAGCTGTGAGGAATAAGGGTTAAAAAGTACATATTATTGAGTAGCGGGTTAATCTAACGGTAGAATGCATTTGGTCATAAAGTTGGAACGTCAACAATTTTTTTAGCTTGAAGCAGATTTTCCAATAACCTTTAAAAAATATGAACCATTTCTCACATTTAAAATGTTACATGCTCTTTGTTGGGTTCTACCCAACTCGCCTCCTCCAAACTTCGTTCAATTTTCTACGGGTCTTGTGTACCTCCTGGAAACTGGTCCTTACTCTTGTCAACCTGTTCGTCGTGACCCTTAACGTGATGAGGGTTAACTACGGCTTGCGAACAGGGTTTTCAAAAAGCAGCGCAGGATACGTGATCAATCTCGCGTTGTCAGTGAGGATCGTCGCAATTCAATTTGCCATCCTGCTCATACGAGCTGCTTTCGTCCGTGGCGAGTGGACCCCCAAACTGATTGAAATCTACAGCTTGCGAACGGTAATTTCAAAATACGTTTCTCTCATTTCGAAATACGTCCAGCTTAGCAGGGACCTCGGCTCCACCAACCAACTTGTGTACACCATCATTGCGTCCTCTTCCATCATTGAGCATTTGTCAATCACGTATGCCATCAACTTGGTCGACGACGGCTCACCGTTATCCTCGCCTGTTAGCTACTGGCCCCCATGGTTGGAGCCAATTATATCCTTTGTAGCGGCCACATTTTATGACACCTCAGTCCTCGACGGCTTTTGCCTCCTCGTCATCCTCATGCTGAAAGGGATGGAAAACGGGATTGACTTTTTGAACCACAGGCTGAGCAAAGTTCTCGGCCAATTTGTGCAACAACAGAGGCAAGAGGAGGAGGAGATGCGGCGGCGGCGGCAAGGGGGACAACAACTCATCCGAGACGGCGGGCATTTGGACCACTTTCCTTATGCAGTCGAGGCCGAGTATGGGATGCACAATGAGAGGTATTCAGTGCTGGACGTGACCAGCCTGTACCACGACATTTTGGATGTTTGGGATTCCACCTTCCGAATTGTGAACCTGGTCCTTGTGCTCTCCTTCTCGTTGTGGATGTTTCAGCTCATTTTGAATTGTTTTTTTGCCATCACGTCGAGCACGGATTTTGGAATATTTTCTTTACTGCCACTCACCTTCCTCGTGGACTGCATTACGGGACTCATTCGGTTCGTTTGTTTAACAAACAGTGTGCACAGCTTTGAGAGCAAGGTAGGTAGGAAAGGAAGGAATGCTGCATAATTATTTACTCACCGTATTCTTCTTCCCATATATAAAATATATTGTTGTTTGTCTATATGGATTCATTAATTATGCGTAATTGCTCATTTCCATTTGATTGAGCTCACTCAACAGGTCGATCAGCTAAATAAGCTTTTATTGCTAACAATGATGAGCTGCAATAGCGACTGCTGCTGCAGCAGTTGCGGCGAAGAAGGGGATTTTAGATCAGAACAGGATTTTAAGAAGATCCGTCCCAGGCTCAACCATCCTCCAATTCAAACCAGAAGCAGACTGCAAGACTATCATCATCATCAACAAGTGAGTGCAAACGCGGACAAGAGAATGCTGGTATTTTTGTACGATAAAAATGTCAGACAGAAACCATTCAGGCTGACTGGGTGTGGATTTTTTAGTGTCGGGAGACCTGCTATTCCAACGGTATGTTCGCATAATAAGCAACCATTTTACGAGCATTTACATTTTCATAAATCTTGCGAGCCTTTCAAAAGGCAGAACGTGATTTGTGGCTTAATAAAGTATAAATGCTTGGTTGATTTTTTTAAAACCTTGATTCATAATGTTGTCAGATTTTGGGAACGGTAACGACGTATTTGGTCGTTTTGATCCAGTTCAGGATATCTGGGTCTGGGTCGTAAGTTGGACAAGTCACCTTGTAAAAAAAGGAAAAGAATATGAGCAGATTTTCTACTGACTCGACATCACACGATCTGACTCATTATTATGATGCATTATTTCTTTGCGACGTTACCCAAAGGGACATCCCAAGCCGACAAAAATTTACTCATTGATATTTCAGAAATATATACAATAATGCAATAAATGAGTATAAATACGAAGCGTCAATAAAAATAATGCTACTTCCTTCACAGTAGAAATATATTGTATATAGTGCGTTACAAAATTACCACGCGTAAGTCACTGCGGTTATGACTCACTTTATCTTTCGATAACTCATTTTCAAATGCGCAGCTATTTTTCACTACCCATCTACTAATTTGGGTACGTTAGGTACATAAATAAACATAACAAGAGCGCCGTGGTATCACACAAATTCACAGCTATCCAAGACAAACACAAGTCTCCCGTCTAGCTCAACATTTACTTCTCGTTTTTTACCAACTGTTATAGAATATTTTCACGCTAAGTATACAACATTTATAATCTTGTATTCCGCCAACAACATGGGAGTAGTCAAAGGAATCCTCGGGATTTTCGCAGCTCTCGCTGTTTTCAACGTCTTTTCCCGACGGCGACACCACTACTACGGTCCGCGGCATCACTACCGCGGCGGATACGGTTACGGGGGAGGCTGCCGAAGACGCCGTTACTACTGCTGAGTTCGCAACAGCGAATTCACCACTCCGACTAATCGTAAGCTAAACATCCAAATTCCACCAACGTCTTAACAACTCCTCCGACTTGATTGACTCTTGTCTCCAAATTTGGGTCCGTTTGTATTGAGGAGGACTGATAACGTCGCTCAAAAAAGGGTGTACAGACAACAACACACATCTACAACAATCAACTGTTCACCACCAATCGGACCAACATCATCATCCTCTTCCATCGTTCATCACCACAATCTAATCATTTTTTTCAACCCATTTATTACAAGTTGGCTAACCAAAAGTTGCTCTCTCTCTCTCTCTCTCTCTCCCTATCAGTATTATATTTTGCAGTAGCGGCTCAACACGTCGTTTTACAATATATCATGTGATAAAATATCTTGTATCAATTACTTAATGTCATTTGCAATCTCAACGTTTGATCTCCTTTCAGTCATTTCGTCCATTTAGTCAATCACAATTGCTACTTTTTTTCTCTCGGTTCACTCCATATTCGACCAGTTGGACAATTATAATACATATATCGACATGGATTATTTATTGGCGGTGGTGGTGCGATCCATGATGTGTACGTATAATAATTGGTGGGTACAAACTGGGATCACTTTACTACTTTCATGACATGACGATGATGTTATGTACGTACTACTCTATATTTTTATCGTAAATAAGACGCACACAAAAAAAAGTCCACTAC
>JAANSN010004509.1:0-14866 GCA_036850665.1 Dicranocentrus wangi | reverse complement strand
ACGTGACATACCGTGCGGCACACGGCCACGGCACATTTTGATTAAGATAATGATAATGTTGACAAGACTAATGAAAATCAAATGATGAAACTTGTGTCGTTTTGTGTCATGTCACTCATGTCGTGTCAGCTGCACATCCTGTCCTTATGTGCGAGTACATTTTATGCTTTATTATTGTCAGCTTGAAGTTGTTTTCCAATTTTATATAAAGAATTTTCGGGATTCTTCCATGCATGTATTTAAATTGTAACAATGTACTCTACTCACATACGGGAAGATGTGATATTATATTAGTCATACAGTCTCACTCACTGTAAGTCCCTGATGCATCTGTCGACATAACTAAACTTGACATGTTTATGTAAACTACGATACACAAAATATTTGTACGTTTTGGTTCTATTCTACAAGTGACAGAAAAAAATGATGGAAGGTGAGTGACTGATTGTATCTGAGAAAGTCGTGATAATTTTTGGGTTCCCTAAACCTTGGCTTGTGTCTGAAAGCATGGCTTCTTTCTAAGGTTGCATTCGTCGGTATTTTAGATTTTTTGTGTAACTACGAACGTAACATATACTTAACTAGGGAGAATACTTTATATCCCCTATTTTTACTCCTACATATTCCTTCACTTCTGATCTTTTTATATTATTACTTTGCGTATGCATTCATTCCTGACAGCTCGTCCGCTTTAACAAGTACTCTTTGCTTGCGCTCTCACTGGAATTACTCATCAATTTTTCATGATTTCCATGCTTGGCCATTGTCAATTGTTCCAGCTTTTCTTATCTCTGACTTTAACTCTTCCTGTTTTTCATTGTTGCATCATTGTGACAGGATTCCTGGCACAGGAACATGTTTTATTGTGTTGAAGAAAGCTTTATGGTATTGTGAATGTGTATTATTTAGGATTTAAAAAATGGACAGCAAAAAATTGCTCAAGTTTTGTCAGTCTAAATGTCATCCTTACGCACTGGGGCTAATTGTAGTAAGTAGACACGATGCAGCTTGTAAGTACAGGTAGGCGTAGGTGTACACACGAGCCCGTTTGACACGTATGACAGTCGTTGCACATTTAAATTGAGGTTTTGGGGGGTTTCAAAAGCTGCAATGTGTGCATCCGCGGACGGGAAGTGGAAAAATTATTTCGGTGAGTATTAATAGTTGTGAATAATCTCAATGCNGCTTCACCGACGTCTGATCGGATTTAGCCAACTAATAATGCAATGTCCTTACCTACGCTACGCTTACGCTAAGTCAGCAAATAGTAGAGGATATCGTTTGAAATTGTGATGAGATATAATCAGTCCATATTATCTATACTTGAAATGGGAGACTCGCATAAAACAAAAGTAACAGGGATTCGAAACAACAAACAATGATGATGAAAGGCACGTGTAATATATGGTTTCGCACAATCATAAACAGCTCCTCTTATATTTGAACTACATATGTAAGGTTAAACAGAACATCCAGATGGAGGGAAAAGATCCTAATAATTTTAACAGCTCTTGACAGTGAACAAGATTCAGTAATCAGATGCTTTGTAAACCCGTCATTAAAAGGAATATTTACCGCTTGCTCGGGCTCCTTTATCACCAGAAAAGGGCGAATTAAAGAGACCAGTCCTACTTTAACGCTTCAAAGGATATCAATATATCTTCCAGCTTTTCCTACCCAACACGACAGTTATTGTTACCTACTTAAAGCGCGTTGAGCTGGATCTTGGGTTGTACTTTACGTGAACATTGACGAAACTATAGCTTCTAATTGTAAATTTTACGTGGCTTATTCTCAACCAGTTCAAAGGATTGCAGGTATATGGATGACACGTATAATGCACCTGAGCTTTTAAATGATATCTACACACTCTTCTCAAAGTGGCCAGTCGTCACAAAGGTATCTACTTTACGTAATGTTCTTCCTTTCTACACTCATGTGAAAAGGATATAAGAAAAAAAACTTCAAGAAAGATTTACGATTCAAGATGAAACTAAAAGATACCAATTTTTTTCTCATGTCCTTTCACTTTATGTATGTGACAAAAAGGTAGATTTGGGACAAAAAATGCAACCATCGTTAAAAAAAAAGAATCCCACGATATATGGCATAAAACTCCAGAGTATAAACCCTATTATAACAATACAAAAATAGTGAAGATATTTTTCTCATCTTACTTGCAACGGGTAGAGTTGGGGAATGTGATGGATGATAAGGTAGACTTGTGACTGGAATTTGTTGACGCACAGGTGACGGTCCCCTATTTGCAGGACAAGCAGCAGTCGCCGTAGGGAGATGGGAAGTATGTCCAGCAAGTGCAGGAGATGGAGTGGAAGGTAGATGGCCGTGATGATGATGACTAAGATTTATTGGAATTCCATTATTATTGGTCCCGCAATGATTATTATGACCGTTACCGCCACTCGCCCCTAACTGATTTTGATGAGAATGTTGTTGCGCTGCGAGCATGGTGACAGGTGAAAAATACGACTTGTTCGGTTGCTTATTGAGATCTGCTCCAACTCCAATTGTTTTTGTTAAAGGATATGTTTCCATTTTGACCAGTGGTGGCACAAGGAGCTGTGTAGGTGGATGAAGTTGGTGGAGGTAATGTTGACTGGGGAAGGAATCATTCCCAAAGTTTCTCATTTTTGTGGAGAATCGGAAAGAGGGGGATGTTAATGATGATAGGAAAGGATAGGAAAGTTTCCAGATATGACTTGGTCAGATACTTAATCGAAAAATGAATTGGTGTACCGGGAAGACCACAACAGATTTAGATTGCAAGAGATGATGATTATGTTGTCGTTTGATTGTACAGACAAACCTTATCCAACATCTCGGGCCGTTGTCAGGATATGTTATATACCTACTAACAAAGTTTCCATCTAGCTAATGATTGCTAGAGCAGTGAACAAAATGCGGTGATTGTGAGAAAGTCTTTTTTCGTTCGTCTTCCTCCCCAATTTCGACCGCTTAATACATTTTCGGTGACGCACTTTTCTATCAGCCTACCAAATTTCAATTTGTTACAGTTGACAGAAAAAACGGCAGTGGGGAGGGGAGCGTGAGAGGGAAGCACATAGTTAGGAAGTTATGATTGAAATTCAGTTGCTTCAGTTTATATCAATTTCCTTCCTTAAGTCAATGAACACTTTTTTCACTTCAAAACAAACTGTTAGCACAATGGACAAGAACGATGTGATAAGACCAGTTGCAGTCTTCATCCTCGTTTCTGAAAGTGCCTATTTAAAAGAATAAAAAATGATTAATTTTCAGCCGAACAATTTTCTACGTTATTCCATCCACTTTTTTGAATCACTGCATGCGTTTTTATTTTCGGAAATCACAGATATATGAAAGCGGAAATTACCACATAAAGTGCTTTATTTTCTCGCGCTTCTTCACTTTCAACCATTTTATCTATCCATTAAGTCAAATTGATTAAATTGGCAGCTCCTCATTGCCTATATGTACACGGTTTCGTTTCGTTTCTTCGCTCTCCCTGTTCCTGTTGGTCTGTCCCTGTAGAAATTTCAATTTTTCATGAAGACAGCCGGAAAAATCGTGAAAGGTTGAAAGTGACTTTTTTTCCTTTTTCTCTTAATGCACCAACACCAACTTTCTGTCTATACCTCATACATTTGACATAAACTTTGTTTCGGGCAAGTCTGAACGAACGAAGGGGAGAAAAAGGCTAAAATAAATACATCTAACTTTTGTTTAAGTCGTTGCGTTGCTGTAAAGTAACACATGCCCATGCCCATTTACTAGAGTGAAAAGTGGAAATGGAAAAGTAAAAGTGCGCTATTTTCCTTTTCTTCGACGTCTGTACATAACAACAGCATTCAATGCGTATTGATACGAGGTACACATATGTATTACAGGAAAGTTGTTAATGTAAACTTACTTGTTAGTAGGTCTTGAAACTTAAAACAAGGAATGAGTCCATTCCGCCAAGAAAAATATAGTTACTCCCTACGATTGGGAAAAAAGAAAGAACGCAAGTCTCTGTGGTCTCTCTAAATTTTCTCAGTTAAGTCCGGAGGGATTAATTCAACTGGGGAAATAAAGTGAGAGCGTCGACAGGCAAAAATGTCTGGAGACTTTTTTGGAGAACGGAAATTACTTCTGGGCTTTACACTACAAGAGAGATATAAATATAGAAGACGGAGATATACGTAATAGGTGGGTTTGTTTGTACACCCTATTTCACTCCAGGCGTCATCGTCACTTTTTTTCAGTTTACCCATAGTTATTTATATATACAAATGCTTGTATGCATATAGTGTTGTTACTGTTGATGCAGTTTCGTTTTATGTGTACAAAATGTTTCATGTTCTCGTATATATTATCAGCTACCGGAAAGGAACTTTGAATAACAAATCAGACACTGGAAAAAGAGCACCAAAAGTAGTAGCAGCAAAAGTCGTAGTGAAAGTAAAACTGCATTTCTCAAGTTTTTTTTCTCGGTTTTGTTTCTTTTCTTGGGGGAAAATGTCCAAGATACCATTTTCACTTTCTCCCTTTTCCGCTTTCGATCTCGACTTTTTATTTTGATGCCTGAGTTGGCGAGAAGAAAAGTTTGACGCTTGACGGCTAACAAGCTATCAGAATGAGACAAATACAAACTGTACAAAACATGTAGGTATTTATATTTATTTATTTAAAGCGATATTACTATATTACATTCTACATTCTACTTCGGACACACAACCAGAGACCCTCAACATTTATGATCCCACACTTTGTATTCATTATAAAATCTTTTCATATGCAAATTAATGAAGTATTATGAAAAATTGTACACATTCCGTTTGCGTATAGGTTTCCATATGCCTAATATATCTACCCATATGCCTTGTTTACGTATACACTGACTGCAATGAACAGTAATAATAAGTCAGTTCAATCTGTAAACAGATTAAATAAATAAGAAAACGGAAATTTTTGAACTGAAATAACGTATCAACATGATCCTTCCTTAAATACAAGGTACAGCAATATATTCATCAGAGCTCTGTATTCTTATGTATAGAACTGGAACTTGGCTTACCAATACGTAACATCCAAAAACGGGGCACACAGTTCACGAGATGTAGTAACATTTGATGCTGTAAACAAAACACACACTTTGCACTACTTCGTACCAAGCTCACTTACAAGAACGATGTTCAGGGTGCGAAAAGCATAAACAAGGATATCTCATAAGAAACCACTTTAAGAATATCTCAATACAGAGTTAATTAATCGGCTTTTGACTTGATTAGATCACCTGTCTAATGATCTGTCAGAGCAATAATGAAATAACCCCGCAGAGACTTTGTGATCACTCTTCTGCTTGGCAGAGATCGAAAGCTCTGTTTCTGACATCACCACCACCATCCACTTGTACGTCTTCTAAGAAGATCCATATCAGTATTCTTTGAAAACTAACAAGATATTATTATTATTACGCTACGCAAGCAGTAGAAACGCCAACATCGGAACGATCCGTTCTGCAGCAGATCCACTCAACGACTGAAGAAAAAATTTCCAGCTCTTTTGGGGATATTTGAGTGAACAAGTGTAGACTTTTTTTCTGACTCTGCAGCCTTCACCTTCCTGTCTGTTCCAAAGATACAAAACACGAATGTGTGTACCTCCACACAACAACGCATTTTCAGAAAAGAAAAAGGTCCTACTGAAAATGCGAGCTGGCAGATGCAACCGTAAGTAAAACTACTACTACCTACATGGCGAGTCCGTTTTCGTCTTTGAAACAGTATCATCATCAATGCAATGCTGTTTCCGAATCATGCGTTTGTTGCGGAGGAGAAGCGAATATAAAAAGTGTGATTGCATATAAGCGGATATCCTTAGAGAACAAAAAATGGTGAGTACCGCATCACATCATTACTGTACGCTAGGAACCCTGCTCCGAAGTAAGAGAATGGATGGAAAACTAATGGTATTACATAACGCACAAAAAATCTCTTGTGCTTCTTGAGTAACCGAGAAGAAGCACTCTCCAAAAAACCCCAAACAGGAGACGAGGGTTGATTCGAGACAACGTTGATAGAACAAGTGTATCTCGTCTGACTGCATAAAAAATATTTTCTGTTTACTTACTATAACGCGCATGGAGTTGCTTGGCTTGATTTTGCCTGCATAAAGACCCTATATGAAAAAGTAAAAATCTATCTCGACTCTTCTCGACCATCAGAATAGAAAAAAATGAAGTCAAGTTAGATGTATCTTGCTGTGTAGCACCAGCAGAGTCATACTGGGCATATATAAAAAAAATACCCCTCTTCCTCTTTCCTTTATACCCCGTCTTTCTAGGATTGAAAAAAAAATCTTCCTTTAACCTTGCGGCTGCTGTTGAAGCTTTTTTTTGCTCCTGCTACAGGATTTCTGTAGTGGCATTGCCAGCTTTTAATGCGTTTTTTATGAGATTTCTTGGAGAAACGTTTAGAATAACACAATGAAACCTCTGCAACCTTAGAACATGGAGCATCGCATTCTTGAATGAAACGATGTACTATGAAATGAAATGAATTTTCTACTTTTAGAGAAATGCAGTGTAGTTTGTATAAATATGCAGGACATCGTGGATTTTCAATCCCTTTAAATGTTAATATGAATTTGAGCCATTTTAAAATTTTGTTTGTTGTTGTAAACTAGCCCTGACTGCAAATGCATATTGGGGACTTAAACCAAAAATTGCTATAACTAAATACACTACGTAAAATATGATTTTAATAAGATGTACAGTAGATTTACCACCTTTCCAAAACTCAATAATTCACACCATCGCCCGTTGTAATTCCGTATAACACTTCATCCAGGTCACGCTTTCATTTATTACATTTATTTAAAATTTAAAGTAGAAACAATTCATAATAAAATGTAACTTATTGAATGACTTCAGTATGTTCGACAGTAAATTAATTACTCTTCAAATATAGGTGTAGGTGGACTATTTATAACTAGACGCTCGTAAAAAGTAAACGATCCAGCAAAATGAATTTCATTCTGCCTGCCATCCTAGTCTCAACTCAAATCCACAGTCCACTGCGCCTTTGATGTAAGAATAGGAATCCCTCATGCATGCAGGGTAATTATGTAGGCTTATGGTTTTGTTATTCTATAAAAATAACAAAACTATCAAGAAATATTGATTTTTGGATACTAAACAGAGACAGTATCAACCTTTCTTTTGTATTTTCATGTAGCCACATCATTAAGAAACTCACAACATGAAATCAAAACCAAACCACATGCTTCATGCGGAGATTCTATTGTTTCCTGGATCGAAGAAGATACTTCAACCTCATCATGAAAAAATGATCCAAACAAAAAGGTTCGTCCTAATAGAGGTCCTCATGCAACAAAACTATTTTGTACGTAATGCGCATTATTATTTGCTATTGATGCATTCACCATTTCCCCAACCAGGACGGGCATATGAACTCAAGATTAACTTCTTTGTATCATTGCTACAAAGAAAACCAAAATACGTATTTTTCCAATTTTCATTGTGCTCATTGCATTTCGTCGTGTGTGTATCCCACCCTATTATTTACCTCGTCTCGTCTTTCAATCCACTTTATTATAGATAAAGACGAAGAAATTAACATTTATGGACGCCATTGCATTGCCCATACTGATTTAATCTTTTCAACAATCATTCCTTTCATTGTGATCACATAAGGGGAAGGCAACTCGACTTCATCATGACCCACATGTTTGGGTTGGTTTAAAGGAAAAAACATAATAAATTGTCGAAATAACGTGTATTTTCCAACCCCAATAGTTATCATTTTGTAAATTGGAGCTGTAAAACGGACTGCAGCGTCTACTATTAGAAAACAGGTCACCCTAGCCGATTATAACAGTCGAACTTTACGCCGACCGACTGTACTCTGCCCTGCATATCAGGTGGGTGCTCGAAGGAAATAGATTGATTCATTGAGGTGGGCACTTCATTTTTTGTAAACTTCATGACATGACGTGTACTTCTATCCTGTGATTTCTGTAGATTCTGGAATTCCGTGTCCTATCGTTTGTCTCTAATGAAGAAAATATTTTAATGAACCTACTACCCTATACATACTGCTGCTGCATGCTGCATATAGACAAAGACAATACATATTATTCTACAATCCCACAAAGTGTTGAACACTAACCGAAATAATTCTATCCATGCCGTCAGAATCTCCGTGTTTTTGTGTTTTAGAACTTAGAAGCAAGACTGTCCAGCCAGATTTAAGACCTATAGTCGTAATACGTTACATTTTATAAAACTCTGGATTTGCTTCCGCATTGCATACAGTAAAAAACGGATAAACCAATAATGATAATGGTATCCTTCTATATTTACCACAGACAAGTAGTGGACAAAGATCCGCCGACGTAGTGTTTCAATTCGATTATTTTCACTTTCGACTTTCACAATCTAACATCATTTCAGACACTCGATCAAATAGAAAAAACTCAGACCGTTATCATATTACCCACTTGAATTTCGAAAGGTAAACTTTTCTCTCCCCTACAGTAAATTATACGAATACTACATACGTATTTCGAATCCATTCCAGTTTTTACGCATTCTGCGCCATATCATGCCATAATATCGTTTACTCAACAAATATATCTCCAAGAATAAAAAACAAAAAAGGGAATATATGAGAGCATGCAGAGCAATCATAACGTAACATGACCTCATAAACAACCAATATCTACCTCATACGGTGAGAAAGTTAGAGAGGGTTTACGAAAGCCCAGATTTGTTTTTTGACTCCAGAAATTCTGGTGTACAAAGATATTCTGTTGGCTTCTCACAAAACTGCACCCAAGTTGAGCTCCAAAACTACCGTGATCACGTGCACTGTGCACTTCCATATAGAATAGAACAAGCCAAGCTAAAGGTAAAACGAAGCATTCATGCCCTATCTCTTGGTTGGTTGCTTATGTATGCACTTTCTCTCCATCTCCGTTTCATAATAACAAGGAGAAAAGAGGCAGTGATGCATGATGCATGATTTTTTTTCTCTTTAAGACATACTGAGAAAAATATTGGAAGGGGGAAAGTGCAATACAGATCATCATTACCAGGGAACTCTTCTACAAATGCATACTACTACTGACAATGAAAATGCTATATGTTCGCCGGTTCTCTTGATGCTGTGGGGTTGCATTGCACACACGGTGCACATTTTCATCTCCGTTTCATAATAACAAGGAGAAAAGAGGCAGTGATGCATGATGCATGATTTTTTTTCTCTTTAAGATATACTGAGAAAAATATTGGAAGGGGAAAAGTGCAATACAGATCATCATTACCAGGGAACTCTTCTACAAATGCACACTACTGACAATGAGAATGCTATGTTCGCCGGTTCTCTTGATGCTGTGGGGTTGCATTGCACACACGGTGCACATTTTACGAGTGTCGACTTATTGTCCTTGTCGCCAAGTGAAGGTGAAGAAAACGAACATCATTTTTCTTTTACAACGACATCGGAAAACCACCACAGTGAGGTGGTGACTGTTGCTCATATCTACCTCATAATGGTCCACTTAATATTATTCTTTACGGTTTGCGATATAAATATATATAGTATTTTACACAATAAGATGTCTGTCAGAACCGAGAAGGATTCGTGAACCTGGCTGAAATATATAGAATGACGCATATAAAAACGAAGTAGACGAAAGGAGCGTGTATTACGTGCCACTTTGGAAACTTGGTGCACTGTGTGGTCAGTTTTCACTATTTTTCAACCCCTTTTCCTGACTCTGCTGCTGATAATGTTTCTTGTGCTTTATTTCACATTCGTACTTTCCACTTCTAGTGTGTGTATCATGCTCTATTTTTCATGTCAAAGGTATGAAAAGATGGGTGGATATTGTGGACGATGAAAGAAACGGGTGAATGACTGAATCGGAACGGTTGAGATTCTCTTCAAAATCAAATAATTTTCGTTCCCCTTTCCCTCGCATGACTATCTGAATTTTTTATATGGTCAACCGGGATATGGATATCTGATGTCTTCGTACTTTCTCCAGGGCCCAGGATGTATATACTACGTGTCTATACGTTTAAGATCAGCTTGTTACACCAGGGGTGAAGGTGAAATGTATACTCTCATACTGTAACGATTTGTGATTTCATATAACTTTTTCAACTTTCTTTTGTCGAGATCACTTTGATGCCCCTAGGGTTCGGTTGAAAAAATTGGGAAAGGTGACTGGTCAAAGAAACATGTATACTGCACTTTCCGTTTCTAATGCATATTTGCATAATACATCCATGCCCTTCGTTATCAAATGAAAATGGTAAATGGAGAATCGTACGCTACGCGGAACGAATTTAGAAAATCAATGCTTTACTTGGTGACGTGCGTATTTTTAGAAACAACAATACGTTTATGTACAAAATCTTATCATTTAAATGATTTTAAATTCTAATGCATGACATGTTTGAAAAGAAATTATCATTACAATTTATAATACTCCGAATTTCATTGGAATGACATCCATATCGCTTCTTTACAAGTACAACTGTTCCAGTTTCAGAAAACTTTGGGATTGTAAAAATCCTAGTGTTTTTCCATTCCATTGAATCAAATGACATTTGATTTCCAACAGCAAAAATGTGCGGCAAATTATCTAAAACAAAAACATCCTCCTCAACTCCAGGATGTAGGGGTATCGTGTCGGGAGCTGTTGGACAAAGGTGCCCCCAACGTAACAGTTTCTGAGCCATTTCCAATGGACTAGTCGTCTCCGAATTTTTAATAGCGTCGTTTACATTTTGTCCACTTGATAAGATGATGTCCAAGTTTGTGGAGTTTTTGTTTCCTGATAACGGCAATTCGATACGCGCAGGATTTGAAAGTGTTTTAAAGGTTGGTCGACGCGACGAAAGTGGAAAAACACAACGATGAATAGGAATTTGCGGTAGCATAGGTTCTGAAGGATCGTTCTCTCCAGGTATAATGAACACTTGCATTGCTTGCTGCAGATAGATAAATTTTAAATTTTGATCATGTTCAAATAATAAACTCTTCAATATTAAAACTATGATATGATTGGTATAATCGCGCAATGAAACACATACCGAAATTTGATCAAACATCTCGTCAAGTTTCCGGGCCATTGTTGTAATATTTGATTTGATCCTTGCCACTTTCCGAATTTTTATAATTTGAGAACATATTTCCAACAAAAAACACTTGTGTGAGCTTGCTTAGGTTATTTTCAATCTCAGATGGACAACCAGACAAGCCTTGTAAGTAGTCAAATAACATGTCTGTCAGTAAACCAGAATTTTTGCTATGACCCAGTTCCAGACCGGAAATAAATACCTGCAATATGAAATAATATAACAACTCTTACACACAAATAACAGTACCTTGATACATCACAAAACTGTCCTAGACTTACTACTTACAATACCCATGCTCATCATTGTAAATGAAAAATATCTGTACCATTTCGGTTTCTAATTTTTGCTCCAGCAAAGGCTTGGATGTTGGTGTTGGGAATATGACCTCTTTTACTTCAAATCTTCCATTCATATTTGGCTTTCCTTTAACCGCACAAATAACACCATTTACTAAGGTTCCAACCGTCATTCCGCACCCCTGAGTGGGTACCAACTGCACTCGCGTTGTCTCATCTTCTAACTGAATTGTATCCTTGTCACTGATATACTTGACCTTTGGAACAACGGGAACCATTGGATTGTCTTCTGATAGTTCCTGGAGAATCGAAGGTTTCTCAGGTTGGTACTTGAATACAGTTCCGATTACGGCTAAAACACAAATTGAGCAAAACTGATATACTTTAAAATGCTTTATAGTTTTCTCCAAGATATATTTTCTAAATAACTCCTACAGGTATAGTTTCTCAAAAGTAATAAATATTAATCAAACTAACCCACTGTCACATCGTCCCTGAACGAAATGTGCTGTCCGTGATCTTCAGATTCAGTGTTTGCTTTAGTTGCAGTACTAGCGTTGTTATCGGGATTAGCGGCTCCAGCAGTCGTGGCTGTCATTCCTTGCGAAAATTCACACAACTCGGCAATCTTTTTGACAGGAACACCGGGCCACTCTTTCCGCACAGCCTCCTCCAACTTGGGCCTCACAGTCCAGAGTCTCACAGCATAAGAGTGAGCATACTGACGGGAAAACTGGCGTTGGGCTTTCCGCGAATCAAATTTCTCATTGATAACCACAGCGGAGGGGGACCGATCCAACTTGTCACCGGGCATTGGATTACCAGGCTCGGACAAAAGTGCCTCCGATTCGGAGTGGAGCTTCATGTTTGCTTCTACAGGTTTTTGGAGTGGGTTCTCGCTGACAATGAGTCTAAAGCAGAGGATGATGATGAATGAAATGAATGGAACAATATAGTGTGTACTATCACGGGAATTAATAATAACAAAAGTTAAAATTTAGCTATGTTAACTTACTTTGTGCAATTGTAGGAACTGCGTCAACAGACAGAGATCAACTATTCCTCGAGCGTGTTTAATCTGATAGCAACAGTACGGACGGACGGGGATGCACTGACAATTTTATTGTGACTTTTATGAGGAAATTAGGCCAAACAAAATCGCAATGCGACAGAAACTTTTAAGTACACAAATTGAGTGATTGACAAAGGGAAAGGATGGATCAACAGATCAACACATATCACATCAGTGCAGTGACCAGCAGTCAGACAGAGACATGATCTGAAAGAACAAAATAGTTTCAGGATGATCAGATCGGTTCCCGCAATGTATGGTCGCCGCGTGGGGACAAGTGCATCCAACGAAGATGTTTGAGTTACGGATCCCTTCCGATCACTGCAGTAAGTAGCAGTGCGAACAAAAATGCTTGGAGGATTTTATCCACTCATAAACTCAATATAATCCAAATGCATTGCACAACTGGAGTTGTAAGTTGCAATACTGGAAATATAATTTGATGGCATTGATGGCACTACTGGACACAACTAAATTAATTAATTGCAATAATTGGATCATGACTAAAATACTTTTACATTTTGGTTTCATAAATGTCTACGTTTTTACCGATATACTTACATCACATTTAATGTATATTATGCAGATTAATTCAGATTATGCATTTTATTTGATATTTGATAAAAATGCATCAGGTTTAATATATGGACCCGTGTAATTAAGATGTGAAGTACTGGTGGTAGATGAAATACACTGGCTTGTTGCTCTTAACTTATAATAATGTTTCGGTAATGATAATGCATGCCTAATCGCGTCGTAATTCGTAAATTGGCTAAAGGCTGAAGCACATTATTTTTATTTTTATTTTAAATCAACGAATGACTAAGAAACAAAACAGTTAATAGGATATTATATTTTAATATAATTAATAATTAGGTGAAGGTCCATAGGTATACAACAATTTAAATTCAAATCAGCAAGCGAGAGCTAAACAGGTCATTCACAATTTATGCATGTGCATGATGTACAAATTACAAATTCGGTTATTTCGTTGGAATTTGAAACATAATTCATTCATAATATCATTATTCAATCGTAACTCAAATGCGAACTTCTGCTGCGTACTCACAATTAGTTAATGAAATTAGCTCGTAAAAGTGGGCGTAAAAAATCGCTAATGTGTTATGTCCAAAATTATGTTTTCACCGCCTTTCGCTGTTGGGCCTGTGCAGCCATTTGCATTTGCACCATTTTTGTTTCCAGAACTTCCGCGATAGCTAGAATCAAAAGTTTTTGAAGCTTGAAGGAAAGTTCTTAAAATTTGTGGTTCTGTAAACACACAACTTACCCTGACGCACTGTTGATTTTTCTCGGCCAACATTTTGAACTTTTTCTATCTGTCCTGTTAGAAATTCTACTTTTCTTTTAAAGTAATCCTGGGCTTCTTCAATAGTCTAGTTTGACAATTAAAATTAGAAATTATGGAATATCCATTTTGAAGTAATTCCGCTTACTACGTGACAGTTTAAACGTATTGGTTCAGGGAGGATGTAATGATAATGATTGAATTATGGATGGTTTTACCTTTTTCTACGTAATACCCAGTACCCACATCAATCCAGACTTTATCAGCCTCTTCCAATTCTCCTCTGACAAACATCTGCCAACAACAAAAATGACACGTCAGAATCAGAATCACTCATTATTTTCATTTTAAACCATAATTTCAACTTTAAATTACTCGTACTTACAGAGCCAGTAACTGGAACTAGCATTTCTTTTTTCTCCGGATTTAAACTTTTTAAACAGTTATTCGATTCTTGCATTTTCAACTGCACTTCCTTGAGTTGAATGATAGCATCCTGGTAAAATGTCAATTCCTGTTCCACCTGTTGTTTCAACTGAGCTAATTGCTGAGGGGCCAAAGCCATTAGATTTATGACGTTCCCTTGTGGGCCACCACCCCCAGCTGCAGCAGGGGAGGAAGCTTCCTTGTTCGCGACATTCTTTTGAGGAGACATGCCTACTTTCTCGAAGTACTAGTTCAAAGTATTATCGTGTTTAAGATCGTGTTTCTGCTCTTCTGGTGTCTGGAGCTGGAAGTTTTGGAGCTTTTACCGACCTCGTCTCCGTCTCACGACTCCAATTTTAACTTGTGCCCTTTCCTGTTTGTAAATTAGGAACATCTTGATAACGCTCTTGACACAAACAATCAAACAATGCAAATATTGCAAAATTGGCAAATTATACACACATATTAGCTCTGCATGATTTTTGCAAATCATTTACAGAGTTAATCTATGAGGTTATGACTTACGTTTCCAGTTCAGTCTAGCGCAGCTTATTATTATTTTGGTGCGTATCGTCTGCTGTCACCTGAACAAAATTAACCACCACCACTTC
>JAANSN010004508.1:0-14871 GCA_036850665.1 Dicranocentrus wangi | reverse complement strand
ATACATAAGTAAAGTATTAATTCTTGGTTTGTATTGGCATTTGGTATTCTGTGGGTGTGGGAGTCTGCTGCTTGTGAAGTGAGCGGCTAACTCTCAAGTTCAATTATTGAAATTGTACGTATCACATGAGCATGGTGTCCACACACTAAACTAGTCATGTTAAAAGACGATTGAAATTACGTAGGTGAACGCTTCCATCAATAGGGTCATCAATGGAGTCTTATATGATGCCTCCATAAGTCCTCTGTTGATTTATGCAATCAAAAAATCTTGCCATTTAAAAAGTATGTGACCCATTTATGACCCCCCACCCCGTCCCCCGTGACCCGAGTGGGGTCAAATTCTACCCCGGACTTCCATGATTCCTAAGGAATCTACACACCAAGTTTGAAGAAAATCCATGAGAGGATGTCCATAAAAGTTATTTAGACAAACAAACTAAAAGCTACGATTCAGAAATGAGTCTGAGGATTAGTCATCGTCAACGTCATCCTACTATTTTTTCGCAGTAATTGGCTCCTGGCGTTTGTGCATGTCGATTTTTTGGAACTTTGTATCCCCACTTAATTACTTTCGTCTGTTTGGTATTCGGTGAATGGCGACAGCACAAAAGTGCATCTGGCAAGTGGGATACGATAATTTACTAAAACTATTTGATTGAATCGAGTCTAGCAGCCTGCGACCGACCTGCACTACGTTTTGATTCCCTCCCTTCCCTTTGAATATATAAATACATAATAAACTTCTACAGTTCGAATAAAAAGGTATATTATGTAAGTAGCTATTCGTCCACACTGTAAGCACGTCTACACGCAAGCTGTGAGCAATCATGAATGTAATGGTAGCAATATTGTATTTAATGCATCAAAAACTGAAATAAAAGTTAAGCAAAGCATTACCCCTTAACAGCCTATTAATCGTAATGGAATGGTAATTCCCAGCCAGATTAAGATACGTAACACATCTAACCACTCTGTTTTGTGGAGACTCGAGAGTTTATATTACTGTTTTAATCCTAAATCTTGATATGACACGGACGAGAGCATTATAAAACTAAATCTACGGATAAGACGCGAATGTTTTGGTGAATAACTTTAATTTTTTGTGGATAAGGTGGGAAATTTTCTTAGGATTGAAATCACTGAAATGAGTGTATCATCAACTATCCATAATTTCTTGAGAAAAAACTAGAAATTCTAGAAATTTTAGTTGTAATCTAATGGTGGAGGAAATGTGTCTGCAGAACAGTTGTTTCCAAATAGTTTCCAGTTTCTAATAACATTTACCTATTTGTTCATTATCACATTTGTGATTGCCTGATTGCCAAAAGCAGGAAAATTAATAAACTTTTGCGTCGACGCGACGTGACGAGTCGCCACTAGAAAACGGCGATTTCGTCTCTGACACTTATTTGTCAATTTACCACCTGAAAAGCAACATTGTTCATTTAGTACGTGCATGCCAGAGTTGGTTGGAGTACTTCATGGAATTCTGCATCATGCATTCTTCATTTCATTCGAAAAGTCTTCTGCGTTAGGCCTGAACAAACGTGTGTGCCATTGCCATTACGTTATATTATAAGTTAACATATATATGGTTTTGCTTGGTTCATAAAAAATTCTGTGGGTATGAGTAGTGAACAGCGTGTGTGTTTCTCTTCTTTTTTCTCTCTGATGATGGTGGTAATGATGACGAAGTTGTGATGTGAGTTATAGATGCGTTATAGACAAGAAAGAAGAGAAAGAAGAAAGGGAGGAGGGGGCAATAACCTCTTTGAATGCAATGTGCTATTCCCCTACATATACATTCATACATAAACATGCTGTTGCTGTACATGGTCTTCGTGTGGGTATAGCGGTACAAGCAGCTAAATGTAAGTCAATATAGAGGCACTATATGGCACGATAATGTTGTTTTGTGAACGACTCACTCTATAGCTAACAAAAAGCAAGTGCAGGCTTTGCATGTTTTCGAAAAAGCGTTATCTGCTCCCTATACACGCTACGTATGGTTATTGCATATATACGTTAAACTACTTTATAATCTACACGAGTAAAAATGTATACATACCTATATACATAACTTGGGTTCACTTATGTGAAGAACTTCACATGCTCAGCTCATAGGGCACTATTAAGGTTCTCATGTGCAGTTTTGGTGGTAATGCGTTAGCTAAATGCAAAGTGTTTGGTACCTTAGCTAGTTTCAACTTCGCTAACGCTCCAAGGAATGACGAACAAAACAAACGCACAAAGCATTAGTGAAAAGTTGCTGATTTTGCTATTTTAGTATATACATACGTAGAACCAATGCATAATATTACAAGTATGTAGCATAGCAAGAACACGCAACACAACGTAGCAGTAGTATTTGTAGGTTTTATGGATACTACTGCGGGATCATTATGACATGATTTCTTTTCTACTTCTGTATGCTTCTGATGTGATGTGCCAATGTTTGTATATAGATTGGGTCGTACCGTGGTTTTTTCCTTTGATGCCTAAGTGTATTAAGTTTTGAAAAATGTACAGTTAAAAACATACTTTACCTCTCTCAATCACCTACCCAATAATACATCAAAATCAGTCTGAGCATGTATGCAGTGAAGGGATGAGGGTGAAGACATAACGGGTCTAGCCCTAGAACCACAGCGCCCAGACCACGTTCCTCCCGTACCATGTATCCTGTAGACCATTTTCCAACCGAACAACTTTGCGCCCCTACCATATATTACATATGACCATAGTCTCCTGTACCCAACACAGTAGAAATTAGACGGCAAATTATACATTCCACAAAATCTACTAAATTGTCATTTAAACTAATTCTGATAAATATATCCCGAAGTTAACTTTGTCCAAACAAAATAATCTAGACTAGGGGTAGAATGTGATCGGGGCGGATGAGAAGTCTCGCCGCGCTATGGTCATATGGACGTATGGTACGACGGATGCAATTTGGTCGATACACTTTGAACCTGTAACACTATTTTTTAATATTGCAATGGCATTACGGTTGCAATTATAAATTGATTATCATACCAAAGAGTGAGAACTGACATGAATAAATATATACATTCAGTGTTTATCGTATAACGTATGCAACGCATTGCAGATTGCAGAACGCAGATTTGCCTAACGTCGAAGGCAAATCTGTCCTATAAGCGTAAAATTGTTTTCGATGAGCGGAAACTTCGGAAAAAATATAACTTTTGTCCATAGTGGCATTTAGAATTTAATTATAAATTGATTATCATACCAAAGAGTGAGAACTGACATGAATAAATATATACATTCAGTGTTTATCGTATAACGTATGCAACGCATTGCAGATTGCAGAACGCAGATTTGCCTAATGTCGAAGGCAAATCTGTCCTATAAGCGTAAAATTGTTTTCGATGAGCGGAAACTTCGGAAAAAAGATAACTTTTGTCCATAGTGGCATTTAGAATTAATTAAGCGTGGCAAGTTGTGCAGCAATTCAGTTGGTACTGAGGAAATTTTCACGATGCGATTCAAGAAAATCCTACCTTGATGCCTTCTTCCCTTATTGGATTAAAAAATCCATACAAAACAAAATACGAACGCAACATTAATTAATTCGTCTAGGTGCAAATTTGTTTACCGACTCAAAAATTTCATGGAATTCACGTGTGATTGATAACAAGACGTGATTATATGAATAACAGCTAAAATGGCATACATATATATACTGGGCATTCTTTAATGGATGCACATATATGAGAAATTACATGGGAAAATTTTCGTTGTCATTGCACCGTTCAAGCCAATTTACCAACTGAAAGATGTATCAGTTCCATATCATATATATACGTAGCTCACTGGGGATGAAGAAGAAGAAGAATGAAGAACTAAAACAGAAAAGGGAATCATTCACTTTTTGTCGATGCACCTTGAAGATAATGCACTGGATGCGTAGTTACCAGTGTACATAAACATGGCAATAGCCGCTTACCCAAAACAAAGCTTTCTAATCATAATGATTTTTTGTAGCTGGATTGTGACGAATGCCGTCGACAATAGTGTACTGGGTGCTTTCACAGTTTTAATCTTGTCAACCCCACATAATTCGCAGATACAGAATGCAAGCAGAAACGAAGCACAAATCCTGATCGACCATATAATGAATTGCACAGTCATAGTCAACTTTGGACTCTTGGTGAAGCTTTTATTTATTTCTGGAAATAGCTTTCAAGTCATCGTAGGAGGAGCATAGGTATATGTATCGTGTTTCTTGGTTTGCTCCAGTTGACTAAAATGTATATATATTATGCTTTTATCTGGAAAAACTAGTGTTATTTAGGACAACATTAGTGAACACTATTGGATTCGGTTTGACACAGATTTTTTGTTGGCAAATAGAGGTTATGAACCCTTTACTTGTGCGTTATTGGTTTTCTAGCTGATGATGATGATGATGACGAGGAGTGGATATGGATATTGTAGACATTTTTTATTACTGCCCGAGATTGGCTTTTCTGATAAAATATATTGCACGCGGTTTTCGTCGCCTTCGACAAGAGCTTTGAAAGAAGAGAGTTACATTTTTCGAATATATGTTCAGACTAGTTCAGAGCTCACCGGGGAAGTTTGCTGTTACGAG
Source organism: Dicranocentrus wangi (assembly GCA_036850665.1). NCBI lineage: Eukaryota > Metazoa > Arthropoda > Collembola > Entomobryomorpha > Entomobryidae > Dicranocentrus > Dicranocentrus wangi. The sequence goes on along the minus strand of JAANSN010004508.1, from coordinate 10,248 downwards.
AACATAGCTTGGAAAAGTGTATATTTTAACCGGGCAGACAAGGCGCAGTTAGGAAGATTTTACTAGATTTTTGAGATTTTTCCGTGGTAGATCCTTACAATTGAGGTTGTTAATACCGTACAGCTATTGTTTAAACAACTCTAGTTTAAAATAACTAAACTTTAGTTTTGCAGAAGAATGACTTCATATTCTTGTGCTCCATATTCGATTTAGTTAATATATGTATATACTTTTCCAAGGTAGATCCTCGTAACAGCACTAACAGCAGACAAACTTCCCTGGTCAGACATTTTTGTGGTGGGCCATAATAAATAATGTGGAAATATTTTTTATATGGAAATTGATGGCGGGATTTGTGGTAAAATACGTGTACCTACCTATATATACTATGGCAAAAATGAATTGGCAAATGGATTGATGCCTCAACAATAAACAATAACTAGGTGATTGACTTGGTTTGACTTACTGAGTTGACTGTGGGTTTGCACTGCACACACTTCAAATGTGATAGTGATGGATGTTGATGTTGAGGCATATATCCTACCTGGAGAAAATCGGGCAACAGTTATTGATGCTAATGGAAAGTTGTATGTACGTTGAAAAAATTCATATCTATCTATTTAAATCTAACAGATGTGCGATATACAAGTAAGCATTTAGCATTTATAATTGCTGTTTTTGTGGCGGCATTTAATAATATATATATAGATATAGATACAAAAACAAAAAATATTTTGTTTATTGCATTAAATTTCAAATAAGTTACATTACATTTATAAAAATTTAATGGAATTTAAAGTTCCAGGTATACACAGTCGCACGCTTGCATCGCACATTTCATGGAATTCCGTCACAAGTTGAATTACATAATATTATATATCATTATAGGGGTATGTTATGACTATAAACCACACTTTGTAAGATTGCATACAAAGTCTATTTGGGTCAACTAGATAATATGACAAACTTGAGGAGCCATTTTGCTTTAAAGTAGCGCATAGAGTCCAAAAATACGTTTGGAGTTCTCGTAAGAGTTGGTGTGGTCATTGAATTTTCATTGTCAATATCATGTGTGCGTGTGTCTACTTTAGTGTGTTAAGCAAGAATCAACCAAGCAAAAATCCCTAAGAGGTGTGTTGAAATCTACAAGACAATGTATTGAATCATCGTGCTATACGTAGTTGTTGTAGCACACCACGCCATTATCAACCATCATTTTTCTACACAGAATCTGGCTCATTTCTCAATCAAATTTTTATTATTTTACGTACGCGATGGGATGCTCTTGCACAGTATGACCTTAAGGGTCATCATTATCATCAGCCAGCCGTACATATTTCATTATTTATGCGAGCGATACGAACAATATGACGTATCTGGTGAATGGGATAGGCATATGGTATCACAGGTAGGTTAGGTTGATAACTTTTTTGATTGTTGTTCTGATGTTCTTCATCAATGCCAAAACAACCAACTACCTGCCAACAATTTAACTTTCTGTATGGTTCACTCACACCTAACCTAGCCATTCTATTTGCTCTTTTCAAGTTTATATATTGCATAAGAAAGAAAAGAAACCACTTCTCGGTAATTCCCTTCTTGTATTGTAACTCGCTCCCTGTACAACAGTTCAATATTACAATCCTCATAATATTTTGATTTAGAAGTAGCGAAAGAAATTATGCTTTTACAAACATGTAATGTTTCGTATCAAAAAACCATTTAAAGGCTTTAAAAAGCAAAGCAGCGCCCACAACAAAAATCATCACCAGGCAGGCAACAAAATAATCATCATAAAACATAATCAATCCCATATACACTGTATTTCCAGTATGCCACGTATGAGCATAACTTGTCATCATCATCATCATCATCACCATTAACAAAACCCATTTTTTCGCAATACTTGGCATGTGAAAAAGTAGGTCATTTAACCAAGCAGGCGAACGACTGACTGACTCTCGTAAAGTGAGTAGAAGCAATAAACAGAACAGGGTTTGACTTGACGTTCTCATCATGATAATCATAGGATTGCAGCTTGCTTAATATACGAAAGCTCTTTTTGTAGAATGTATGAATATAGTAGGACCAGTATGTAAGTCGTAGTATTTTACCAGAGCATTGCCATTAACGCACCAGCATCATCGCATCAACAAAAGTCTAAACGGATATACGTACTATGTACAGACGAGTGAGATGTAATTCTTGTAAAATGTGTGTGAATAGATGGTGAAAATGCAACAGCATGATGATATTATATGGGTTGCATACAAGAAAACGGGTTGGTTGTTTTTTTACAAGAGATATCCGTCCCATGTAGTTTTTACACGGTATGCTCACAGCACGTTCTCTATTTTGTTGATTACTTCACATTCACGAAACCAGTCTGAGAAGAGTCGATTATCATAGTTTGCTTTTGCTCTGTTCTGTGCAAACTCTGTAGCTCAACTCAAATCTTTAAATCAAGTCAAGTGTATGTAAAATGTCTTCTATGCACAAAAAAATCTCTCTGGGTCTCTGTAGTCTCTTTACCTACACCTACACCCATCTTCGAAAAAGTATCGTCGTCGTATCGTATTAACATACCAACCTTTTACCAACATGATATACATATATTTTTTGTATGCCCATCTCATTCCCCCCGACAGAAATGGGAAACGTTGAATTTACTGAAGTCGCCTTTCTTGCGCCCTATGCGAATGTTTGTTTTGCACTTTATTGCCCATTTCATCCCAAGCCCTACCCTTAAATCTACCAGTATAATTCACATTAGTTATGAAACCAGTACTGTGTACGCATGTACGCACGCACACACTCCCCTGACTCTGAGTATTGAGGAGGATGTGTGCCTGGTGCGAAGATCTGTGTAGCATCTCACAAATTTGCGTTGAAAAGTCAGTCACTTCACTCACTGCAAGAGAGGATCATCAATATCATCATGTTATTGGTGGATAAAATACAGTTACACGCGTGAAGTAGCATTTTGCACATTATAGCGTGGAAATTGTATGGATTCTGAAGGAGAACAACCATACCACAATAAGCTTACCTACCTACCTATATGCCATGTACTTGTGTTCGAATGCAAAGTTTCACAGTTGAGCATATATTGACAAACAAAAATCCGAATTATTGTCTTACTGTGTAAATACGCTTGATATACAGTTTGAGAAGCTTGATATACATCTGAGCACTTTTTATAACCATAACATATTTTGAAGAATTTTAGACGTGGAACTACGCTATATATGCATTGACACCCATTATATATGACAGTGATTACAATAATGGTGGTGGTAATCTGGTAATGTATTAATATTATTGTGAGCCCTTTTTGTGTTTTATTTTCTGAGTGAAAGAGGTTTTTGCCTTTAATGCTATTAGTGTAGCAGCATGTTAAGTTTGTATTACATCACGAAAAGGCTACGACGCTCATGTTGAATCATTATATATACCGCGTATACACTGTCGATAGTGTCGATGCTAGAAATCATATATTGCGACACTAGTGTGCAATGCAACACAAAAATGGCTTACAGATCTCCGTGTGAACTCTGTAGTCTGTAGGTATATGCCATCATCTCATCCCATCAGATTCATGTGGGGTTTGGCTTCTCATAATAGCCCTTTAGCCCTAACTTAATTTTCGATGCCTCTAATGTCTGTCAGTCAAGTCAAAAAGAAGAATTTTGATGCGTATATATACTTTTATCGCGAATCATGTTTCTTTGCATTCGGTTGTCACATCAGGCGAGTTTGTAAAAAATGTTAAAATGCCCATCTACGATATTATTCTTCAAAAATTTTTGAACTTGGGTATGTAGTTTCATGCAGATAGAGGATACGGTTGAAATTTTTGTCGTATTATTTAGGTGATTAGGTGGAATAAGCAAACGCGATTTTTAGGAAATTATCACTCGTTCTTGGGAAACATCCTCAAGACGGCTGCATTTCATTTTCTTATTTTTTTCATTGTTCTTACCTTAACTCGTATACATCTGTTTTCTGTGAGGCAATACACTAATAGTGATTCATGTTGAATCAAGTTTTTTTTTAAATGTCATGAATTTGAATTTCTAAATGTTCGGCTGACTTATGACGAAAAATTAGAGAGGAGGAAAAAACAAAACAAAAAACGTTTATGAGTCACAGTCACAAGTGCATTTTATGATGTACCCACGAGTTCTGTTGGAACACTTTAAATGCAATTAACGTCGAGTTATTATAAAAGTCGTGATGTATGCTTCGAAACTGTAATTTTTTCAGACGGTTGACACTGGTGAGTTTAACGGAGTTTACGAGAATTATCAGTTTCTTTTTTCTGCCTATTGGAAATTCTGAAATACTAATATCATCATAAATTTATTTAGTTATTAAATTTTATAAAATTGTGATGTAATTGCAATAGTCCATTTTACAAAAGACACTGACCACCGGTGAGAAATGAAAGGGATATATTATAAAATTAGAAGAATGGAGATTTTAGTTTAAAGTTTCTCATTTGATTTCATTAACGATGCAATTCTCATATCATCATAGTCCGCATCCAAGTAATCAAGCCTATAATTTTCTTTTCCAATCACCAACCACAAGTTTGGGAGAATTCACTAACTAAAAGACAAAGACAGGCTCACGTGAGCTGAAAGGTAATAAAAAAGTTGTATTGCGATGGGATCCTACGTGCATATTCACCAGTGCATGTACAGTAGTCAGTTAACGAGGTGTGTAAAACCTCATTTTGTATGTTTATATATCACAATATCACTCTATAACGGGTATATTATGCCTTTGTAGGTATATAACTAACTAAATGCATATTGTGGAATCACATCACATTCCAATTTTCTTCAACTCACTCATTCATGCATTCACGCATGATGATATGGTAGTAGGTAGTAGGTACTACAGTCCCCCCAAAACTACTCACCATTTCAGCACGGAGTTGGCATCTAATTTAGGTAGAATAATTATGAGGTATCTTTTGTAAGCAAACAAGACAAGCTTCTATGATGTACGGTCTATCAAATAGCACGGCTAGATTTGAATGGCAGCGTATTCTCATATGATGACTAAAGTGAAGCGAAGTGAATGCTTTCAGGATCAACTTCTCAGACGTACATTATACCAGTCATCATCATTGCATTGGAAAAGTCAAAGTTGCAAATAATGACTAAAAGGGTTATGATTTGAGGATATATACGTATATGCAATACACTCAAATTCTGTGTGAACCCCAAGTCTACGAACGTTACTCGCACAAAAGTGCTCTAAGGGTCAAAGTTGTTGTTATTCCCAAGGGATTTCGCAAGCAAGTACATTAACAAAAAAAACCTTACCAGCAAAACTAGCATATAATCACAGTTAATAGTAAGTAATCATCGCCATCCCATGTGATGTATACATAAATTTTTCTCAGAGTCTGAGTGCACATACTCTCTACACATCGTATATGCTTACGCTGCGCTCAGTGCACATCAAGTTAGTAATTAACGACGAAAAGTCAAACACCTTCTCGAAGGACAAAATTGTAAAAGTGGTAGAAAAATATTGAAAAGGTGAGTTTATTCTGATGATTATGAGAATTTGAGGGATGGAATCATATTAATTTTTTTTATATATAGGAGTTTAACCGAATAAAATTAGCAATAAATAAGAAAAAACGCATTAATCATGTGCGACCTCTTCGTTCCATTATTGTGGTGACTAGTGACAGTGGCAGCAGGGGAATAGCCAGCAGTATTAGGGATTTTTTAAAAGCTAAGCTAGTAATAGAAACTAAAACAAATCACACAATTTATTAATCATCCATAAAACTACAATAGATAGATGATAACAATATAGTTTAATCTCATGTTTGTGTTTGTCGAGCCATACTCTTTTTCACGTTATTTAGTAAAATAATAAAAAAGCCACAAGTCACAGGGCTAGGCCAGAGGTATATTTTTGTCGATTTTTGTAGGACAAAAGTAATGCGAGCAAATGCATTATAGTATCTTTATGCCTATTATAAATCCATACATCCCTACATATTCCATTCCAATATTAATCATGATTGCGGGTAAGATTTGTGGTAAACTGGGGAGGGTATAAATAATCAAGGTTCTATATACACGTTGGGTATAATTAATAACATATCTCATACTGCATCTGAATTTGCCACTCATCGAAAATTATCCAAAGAGCAAAAAGGGAAACTAAAGCAATCCGACATTTCACAGAATTTCGTTACGACTCTTTATGTGCAAAAGAATTGCATCAGATTGAATACAAAAAGGGTAAGCAATAGTAAGCATTCGCCATGTCATACACTTAGGGTACGTACGTAGTGATTATTACGCATTGCTAAAGAGAGAAAATACAAAAGGCGAGATGAATTGGAAATGAGCAGGCTGCCTTTGTGTAGGATGGCAAGTATTTTTTGCTAAAGCAAAACCCATTGTTTTAGGGACATATTATACTGCTGAAATTTGCAAAAAGTTAAAAATTTCATGTAATGACACTATTATTATTATACTATTACAATAGTGACATTGGTTGAGAATTTTGAGAACCATAATATACTACACAATAACACATTTTTTGTTTTTGTGTGGTAAAGTGGGATGCTTGATTATGACAAAAACTTATTACGAACACGAGCAAAAAGATAAATTATGCAATTTCATGCAAGTGCATGCGCTCACGTACGAATCGAATATATACCTTGCAGCAGTAGCATGTAACTTTACACATCACATCGTGTATGCCTATAGTAAAATATGATACGAAAAAAATCTCAAAAATATGAAATCCAGTTGTGGTGTGGTATGTACGACTAGGCATACAAAATTGCAATAATAATTACTATATTACATTACCCAGTCAAATCTATTGCCATCATTATCATCGTCGTCATACGTATGAAGTTTCTGAATAGTGAGATGTCATGCAATGCAGTATGCAATGCAATTCACGAAAAAAAATTACAGTAATAATATACGCATTGCGTTATGGTTTGCTTTCGAATACGCGAGGGTACTAATACGTGACAAAGGGCTGCATAATATGCACAACAGTTTTTAACTTGGAACACATGGATGGATGGATGGATGGATGAGTGTCATGGTCGTATTGCTGTGGACATGAGTTTGTAGACAAGAGAGGCGGGGGAAGATTGAGAAAACATACTTACCTACGTATGATGTAGTTTATACGTGTGTAGCGTTACCCTTAAATTACCATTTTACTTGCCATTTTCATCATGACATATATTACTCATCTACTCATCCCATAAAAAATGTGGTTTCCGAACGATACGTTTCGAAACTTGTTGGGTACGTGCACCGGAGATGCAGCCAATTGGAAGCGTATATGTAAATATAAAGAATCATTTTTAAGAATATCGTAATTGATAGTTGTATTTTTCTTGTGTTTTACAGCCCAGATTGAGATCATTCCATGTAAGGTGTGCGGGGACAAGTCAAGTGGGGTCCATTACGGTGTGATAACATGTGAGGGTTGTAAAGGGTTCTTTCGTCGCTCTCAGTCCTCAGTGGTCAACTATCAGTGCCCAAGATCGAAAAATTGTGTTGTTGACAGGGTGAACAGGAATCGATGTCAGTTCTGTCGGCTTCAAAAATGCCTTCGGCTTGGAATGTCCAGAGACGGTAATTTTTTTAATGCTCAGCCTTTTCAAAACGTGAAAATCATTTTAGTTGGGCGCTTACAAGTGGAAGAGGTTTCAGCGTTTCATTGCATTCCCAAAAACTATCGTTATTTGCTTGTTATGCATGCCTCTGCTTCTGCTACGGTTTTGCATTTTTTGTGACAGGTGGCTAAGAACATAGACATTGCATGCGACATGTCATGTGAATAACTCTGGTGACAAAGAAAGTTTGTTAAAACCAAATTCAGTGTATTACCCAGATCATCTAACTTACTAGTCCTTGGTTGAACGGATGCAAACATTGCAAACACAATTTGGCAATGTTACTGAAAGGAAAGAGTTGATTTATCCTAAAAGATTTACAGTTGATTCCACAATAATTTTTTTTTCTCTCTCTAAAAGTCTAAATGCTTGTTTAACTGGCAAACCCATTCTCCGACTCTGTAAACCTACGCACGTTGCACATCTTAAAAAAACCCAATACCACACGGGAAAATTGTATATTAGTTTTACATAAATTCATTATGCTACGCTAGTTGTACTTTGTNACATCTTAAAAAAACCCAATACCACACGGGAAAATTGTATATTAGTTTTACATAAATTCATTATGCTACGCTAGTTGTACTTTGTGCACTGTATACATATACATCCCCTTTGCTGTAAATAAAGCTGTGCTTCCATACGTGCACTTTATATTCGTAGAATAGTTGTGTACAATACATATTTATAAACCACGGTAGTTTGGTGATGTGCTTGGAGTATTTTTATTGCGACCGATTTATCACTCCCCAAATTTAGGTCATTTTATATAAGGCTGATAACCTTTATTTACATACAATTCTTGTTTGCCGACAGGCACAAGCAGTAAGCATTTAAATATAGTTACAGCCACCACACACCAGTCATCATCAGTGACAGGGCGTGATTTGCGTTGCATTTAAATACGATACTGTTTTAAAATAAAAGTATTTGCAACCCAGTCATAATATTGCTCCAATAAAAACATCCACGCACATGGCGTACACATTCTTTGATTGAAATTGAAACAGTATCTACAAATCTCAGAGGCTTTCGATCGATGTGCATCGCATTACAAATTGATGTACAAAAAATAGGGAAATATTTTATATTTTTGACGCAGCCCATTATTGCGTACAAATATGTTTGCTATAGGGGATGGATGACATTTTCGGAGCAAAAGTGGGTTGGATCATTGAATTTTGTTGAAAAATCAGACAAATATTAGTATACAATTCAATGTGCTGTTAGAGATAAAAATTACAAACACTAATGTAAGTAGTGTCTCGGTCTTGGTTATTATGTTTCAGCTTGCCAACTTACGTAACACGTAGTGTAAAAAGCCCTGATTACGATGCTAAATAAATGTATTTGCGATTCCATGTATACCTAGCTCACAGTAAAATAATCCATGAGGGTATTTCGACTTCGTCTGGAATTGATTCGTAGTCATTGGAATTTTGATTCATTTTGTTTTAGCTTTTGAAACACATGTGATGTCAACAGTTGTTGGAGATTTTGCCTGGTTTCAGAATTGTTTTGGTAAAGCCTAATATATGTACAAGCGTTGGTGGTGGTGTTGCTATCAGTATGAGCCACCCCATTAACTAACGTAAATCACAATCACCGTGTGTAACCTATATAGTATTGTTTTCCGCGTTTCTCCAAAATTCATTCTCCCGTAAAGCTATTTGACAAAACTCCATTTACTGAAAGCATGGGCTTAGGAAATACGAGAATGAAGACAGAAAACAAACATGGTTATCCAATTGACTCAAGTCAGTATAACTGAAACTTGCTTCGTAAATCGTGTTAAGGTTTATATTTCTTATCCCATACCCTGTCGCATTGGGAGAAAAACGATTGTCTTCAAGAGGCAAAAACAAGAAGTGGCGACGGAGAAAATGCAAATAGTAGAAAAAGTGCCCGTGTTATTCACATTTCAATTGCATTCACCATAGATTCCCCCTGACAAGCACTACTTACTTTATAGATTGCAAATATGCATCGGGAGCCACGCTCTTCTGTCGATTCAATTCATGTAAAGTTCTAATTCTCCATACAGCTAACATTTACATTAAAGTAATTGACAATTGTTCTCCCTGGTATAACACTTCACGCATATAGAATTTTTACGGTATCTACAATGAAAGTCACAGCGAAAGATCTTTCAAAATATATGTATATTTAACAACCATGCAAGATATCTAACCTTTTTCACCGACATATGTCAAATGATTGCCTTTTTCGCATGAATCTTCCCTCACTGTTTGGAAACAATATATATACATTTTAGAAATGAGTTTAGTGAAAGAAAACTGACTGGAAATGTAGATTTTCCTACTTTTCATTTCCGCTACCATTACCAACTCGAGAATAGGTTAGAATAGGTAGGTAGGTACATGTATGTATATTAATGCTGTTTCCAGCCGCGTATTTGTAGGAAGCGTCATATTCAAATACAAGCACACAACGAGAACACTGGAAGTCAATAAAAGAGCAAAGTCCTTAAAGCAGTTCAAGCTAAACTATAAACTTTGTATGACGCGACGGTATTGCGGACTACTAGAGCATAATAGGAA
>JAANSN010004507.1:0-14872 GCA_036850665.1 Dicranocentrus wangi | reverse complement strand
TGGTGATCTGCTCGTTGTCGTATCGTAGTATCGTCCTACGTAATAAGAATGGAATTGACGGTTGACTCCGTCCCGTACATCTTGAGATGGACAACTTGCGAAGGAATCAAGAAGTGATGATGAGCTAGAATGAATGGAATGCCTGCTGTTATCTTTCACTCTCTGTCCTACCGACAGTTCAAGTCTCACACACTTTGACTCCCTCCCTACTTCTTTCTCACTGTTTCTGTCAGCGCGGATAGCAATAATTTGTGCGTTATGTAAGGATAAAAACCACAGCGCTTTTCAATATTTTAGTAGTAAAGTAGGAACGCAGCAACGTCTGCTCGGCCTTCTCCCAGACCTTCTTCATGAATGACAACAGCTTTCAATAAGTAAAAGTTGTTCTTTCATTATTATTATATTACTTCTTAGCATCTGGTTTGGTTTGTTTCGGTCTGAAGTTGCCAGACCAAAAGGAAACAAAACGTGAAAAATCAAACGGGAATTTTCGGATTAGTAAAAATGGGAATAAGAGAGGAAATAAGTTTCACTTTAAGACTAATTCATTCAGTGGCCGTCGGTTGTGCAGTGTGCCTGCCAAAGTTGCGTTTTGTTTGCGTAGCTGCAATCCACATGTCAAGAAAAAGGGGTGAGCCGGGTTAGGGCTCCTCCGGCAGCTCCAACAAAACAAACGCATAATATTTCTCGGGTGTGTGCAACGTAAGTAACGTAACGTACAAAATAAATGTACAAAGCCACTACTCATATTATGAATGATGAATGAACGGCCAGCTCACACACAGTTTATCTGGAATGGAGGAATGGGTGAGCTGTCTGTCAGCTCGAACTTGAACGACTGCTCTGCCTTTAGGTGGATAAGTCTACTACTCACTCTTTCAGAGAAGAGGCGAGTAAAACAAAACGCATACTCATTTCATTCTGAACTGAACTCATGATAACACGCATCCAAACGTCTGATTCCACCACCAAGTCAAACAGGAGTTCACTTATATTTGAAGAAAATCACAAGCCTTCCGCATAAAAGCACATTTGTGCTCCGTAATAAAATGCACGTTTCTCAGATGAATATGACAATTCCCTCTTTTCTTACCAACTTCCATGTAGAAAGTTCAAAAGGGCAAGTAATATTCTTGGCTCTACATACATTTAGGGATTTTTATATAGGTGCATTATTACATGGCATATCATACCAACAACCAAAAACTCGCACTTTTCGTTGCATGTCAAATAATCCCTAGAGTTTTATTCTATTTCAAGTAAATACCGATTCATATGGTACGGTTACAAGTTACAAAGGTTCATTCCATTCCATTTCAAATGAATGCACCTTCATTCTTTCTTTAAGGTTATATCCTGTTATAGCTGTCCTGTCTGTCGTCCGTTAGAGACACAAACAAACTTATTCTTGTTATCCAATCTAATAGATTTATAGACTGTGCGAGATTCCATGGGCTTGGCCTTAATAACATAAATAAGGATAAGGAATAACAGTATAGTGGTGGTGGTGAGTGATGCAGCTGTAATAATATTTATAACTTTCGTGACGGTGACCATTGTTGCAGTGCAGGAGGATATGCAATAAGTCACTCTGTACAAACAAATAAATAAACGGTAATTCACCAGTGATCACCCAACGAATACACGTTCTATTCACAATTACAGTGATCAGTCGCTAAATAATTGAATCCACTCTACAATCAAAAACCATCAGGACTTGCTGCGATATATATGTATATATGGACCTATAATATGGGATCCCCAACCTATGTCAAAGAGCAACAAACAGAACAACATGTTTCCACTCAAATGAATACATACGTATATACACAGTGCCAAAAAATTGGCATGTGAAATTATACCTAGAATTCACAGCACAGCGCACAAAGTATAATAACGCGTCCCAACCTTCTTCTTCCGAATTCACAAATGATGTATNTAGAATTCACAGCACAGCGCACAAAGTATAATAACGCGTCCCAACCTTCTTCTTCCGAATTCACAAATGATGTATGTGAACTTAACCCTCTCGTCGTAATTTTTACTTGAAGTCTTTCTTATCTTGGGTGCACAATTTAAGAGCTCAGCCCTTCTTACACAACAACTAAAGTGGAATGATTATGATTATAATCCTTTTTTCACAAAGATTTTTTCGTTAAGCCACCATCACTCTGAAACACTAACAACCTTCTTGGAACAAGACATAAAATAATCTGACTAAAACCTGAGTTGAGTCTAAGACCCACGGAACGGATTTGTGCTAATCTTGACCATTTTTTCTACTTTAACGAGAGAGAAGCATTGTAGATCGGATCGGACTTAAAAGCCAAAAACAGTTGCCAAAAAAGACTACCTTAATCCCATGTTATTTACTCCTTCCTTTTCCTCGCACAAAAATCAAGAGATTACAACAAGAATCGGACAATTTTGTACAATCTTTTTTTTTCTTTTATTCCCAAATCACAAAGCCCTTTTCCACTTCCACTCCTCTTTTGACTCACAAAATGAGCCCAGCTTCCATTTCATTGAGGGTCAGCGCACACAATCAACTCTAAATTCAAAAGCCACAATGAAGCACGTAATATCCGAGTGGTAATGGATTTCAACTTGGACAAACGGGCCAACTCAACAAGCAATTCATGTGCGTTTTTTTCTATTTTCTGCAGAGCCCGGCCACTCACTGGCTCTGCGTCTGCCAATATACGTTCTCAACGGCGACAACAACGACAGCGACGACTGGGATCAGAGCAGACTCCCTATCTTTACAAGTTTTCTTTTAGCAGTTCTTCTTGTGAGGAGTAGAGTACCTGCGGGGAGTTGATGACCATGAGATTTGGTCTTCGTGTTTCTTCCATATGGCTCTCTATGCCGACTTACCACCACTCTCTCAGTTGTGCACCCTGAGTATTACTACCCATAAAAATGGTGTGTGTTCCAATCCAACATCGAAACATGGCAATATATGTATATGCTCAACTACAACCTGTCGTCGTTTCGTTTGGATTATCGGTGAATGTGAATATAAAGGAAGCACGTTTTTATCTCATTTCGCAACTAGAATAGCGACGAAGGATATCCATTGTACTGGATTTTTGGTTCGTTTCACTGTTTTCTCATTCCTCCCTGTTCATTGCTCGCCCTGAATTTTTATTTTCAAAGTTGCAAGTAGAGATAGATGGTTATAGGTGGTTGCAAACTTGTTTGTAATTCAGTATATTCACTTGTGATGATTACTCCATATATCAAACTCATTACACTAATATATCTCTTGTAATAATAAAAGGAGGAATAATATTCTATATGCTCCTCCACACTCCTCCATTATAATGCACTGCCATTGTGAGCGGGCAGGAACCAGAAATTAGAAAAACAGAGAATGTGTATTATATAAAATTCCACGATAAAAAACTGCATTCTTCGTGAGCATTGACACGGACAGGCCACAAGGAATGTACACACTACGTTCTTTCAACATCGGTCTCTCTACTCTTTACTTTTGCCCTGGAAGATTGATACTTCTCAAAACGCTTCAAGACTCTGAATTACATGACTCTGACTACAAACAACACGGCTAACCTATCATTAAAACATTAAGGAAAGAAAACCCAGTTCGACCGACCATCTTCATCACGGCGTAAACACAAGTCGGAAATGATAATCTAATAAAGTTGTGCATAAAATGGGAGCGTTGTTATATTGCCTACCATCTCATTATTTTATTTCATCGCTATAAATTAGCAATGTAACGGCTGATGCCCACAACAATCCAGAGCAGAGCAGCAGGGGATACCTAACTAACTAGTGTAGTAATCTCCTGTTAAAGCTCTTGTTTCTTGAAGCGTGTGTGTATAATTACAGGATTTTATCTGTTGTCCATCAAAAAGTCTTTCGTTGAAGCCCATGAATCATTGACTACTCCAATCCAATAATATTAGCCTGTCTGTTTACCTGTTATTTCACTATTGCGGTGGAGGTACCTATACGCTCAGTCGCTCAACCTAGTTGCATATTTATTAGGTAGCATAATAAACTCCACTAAAAACCACTTTAATATGTAAACACATCGGAATGTTTTATATGCATTCCGTAATGGTAACCGTAACCTTCAAAGGCTATCATCATTTCCATTTGCATTTGCATTGCACACGTCAACACGTCGGCTACAAAACAGTATTATTGGTTCCAGATGACACTCCAATTAAACTGGAATGAGCTGAATAAATAATGGAATACAACAGTACACAGCCTTTCTTTATTTGGGATTGCTCCCTTTGAGTCGTCGCGTCGTCGATAACCCTGCATGCATTTAAATGAGCTGATGAGGATAAGTTTTTCCTGAATAGAACGTGAGTTGAGTGAGCACATGATGATAAATAGTGCTCGGGAGGGCAAAGAAATATATTATTTTTGATAAAAGTTTTTCAACAAGAGAACAGTCTAAATTATACGGTTTGTCTTTTAAGCAAGCATGAAATGTGCATGTGGGTTGTTAATTTTATTGTTGAACTCGGTAGACTACCAGGAACCTAACTCATCTCGTTTCCATTTTAGTTTAGAATTGAAAATAAAATGCAGAGATAGTATCGTCAGCAGATTCGTATCGTGCGGAGCATCAGACAGAGTAGTGCACAATTTTAATAGTATCATGTAATAACAATGTTTGGTGGTGGAGGTGGGTGGATATGAAGCCAATTTAATTACAGGTTTTTTAGTGCAGTTCATAATGAAATGTGAATGGACGACGGACAAAGGAACATTTACAATGGGAATACCTACTTACTTACACAGGTTATACTTATGTATTTATATACTTCCCCTCTCGCTCGCAGTCCATCCATTCCATGAGCCTTTATTTTTTTTTATTTTACTAGTTTCAATTTAGCAACTTGATAGTCTTTTAATGCTCGAGGCAAATCCCTCTTGTGCCTCCGCACAGCTATTTTACGATACTGGGAAACCAAACAATGGAGAGTCTTCTCTGACACGATTGGGCTTCCCTATCCCTCCCAGCCGACTTAATTTATTCATGAACACTGCCCTTGATATTGATAAATGGAATGAAAGCGCAAGTGAATGAAACTCCTCTCTGCCTGGAGATAATAATCTAATTCAGAGTCTTCCACATGTAATTTTACCTGCCTACTCGAACATCGCACATCGAGTGCAACGTTTTGTTTGTGGTATACCGTTCTTCGGAAAGCATATTGTCCTGACTGACACGAAACAAAAGAATAATCC
Source organism: Dicranocentrus wangi (assembly GCA_036850665.1). NCBI lineage: Eukaryota > Metazoa > Arthropoda > Collembola > Entomobryomorpha > Entomobryidae > Dicranocentrus > Dicranocentrus wangi. The sequence continues at coordinate 9,634 of JAANSN010004507.1, read as the reverse complement.
CATCTTCAAGCAAGCCACAAGGCAAAGCATGCATATAGTTAGTCTTCTCTAAAGTGACTCACAATTCAGTCAGCTAGCGGAACGGTAAATTATTCTTGTAGATTTAATTACGACATTTTTCCTCATCGTGTTCATCACGCAGGCAAAGAAGGCGATGAGTTTATCTATAAGCTTCTCCTTCTCCTCTTTCTTGGAGATAATTTGCTCCGGCTTCAAAATTCCGGGATGGGGGAATCCATCTGCATTCCTCGCGTGCCTTGTTCTTATTAGCAGATAAAAACGGGGTTTTTTATGTGCAAATCCGCAATAAAAGCTGGGGGATCGATAACAATAAATCAGTCGAATTCCTTTGCTGCGTTTTTCCACTTCAAGCAAGCTTACAATCTTTTCAAAGACGAAAGACCCGTATCTGTTTAGAGCTATGCTATTGATGCTGCGTACGGAAATGTCATGCGGCGTGAAGCGGAGGAATGATGGATAGTTGTGCACAAACAAGTTTGTCTGCCAGAACTACAAGGCAGCTGCTTCAGGTTTGCAAATTTTTTAGCGAAAAAAAGTACTCCCGTCAAAAAGGTTAATAAACATTGTAAGATCAAGTGTCAAAATTGATTATGGCTCAAAGGTTGAATAGGTATATTGCTCATAATTTACATGTTGAGATGGTTATCACACTAACAAATGAGATGATTTTTGGTGGCAGGCAGGCAGGACTGATTCATTTCAAAGACGAAAGACCCGTATCTGTTTAGAGCTATGCTATTGATGCTGCGTACGGAAATGTCATGCGGCGTGAAGCGGAGGAATGATGGATAGTTGTGCACAAACAAGTTTCTCTGCCAAAACTACAAGGCAGCTGCTTCAGGTTTGCAATTTTTTTGCGAAAAAAAGTACTCCCGTCAAAAAGCGTAATAAACACTGTAAGATCAAGTGTCAAAATTGATTATGGCTCAAAGGTTGAATAGTGAGCATAGTGCTTAATTTACATGTTGAGATGGTTATCACACTAACAAATGAGATGATTTTTGGTGGCAGGCAGGCAGGACTGATTCAGAATTATGATTTTGACACTTTTCGAACACGCCTTTGAACAACCAATCAAACTTTATCATATCTCATATCTCACCAACAACACCGCTCATCGTCGGACAGGCTTTTAATTTTCTTTTTGGCAAAGTGTCTCACCTAATTGGTGACATTAGTCGAGCTCGCCGTCGTCAGCATCTTGAAGGAAACGAGAGTTTTACGGTGTAATTGAACCTGATTTTGTGGAGTGAATTAAACGAGTTTTTAGTTGACAAAGCGTCGTTAAAACTAGTTACAAAGGATATGATATGGTCTTCCACCTGTTTTTGGACGGACGGATGAGATTGATATCTTAAGCCGTATTTGGACTAAACAAACTGACCATCACCATCATAAAAGCATATTTTGTTAATGATGATATGCCTATTTGCTTTTCTAATCTTTTTACGATTCAATTAGACTATTATGTCAACCTTCACACTTTTTTCCTACTTTTTTAAAATTTATTGCCGATTGTGTCATTGCGAATTTTGGAAACTCTTTTTCCCAGTAGAGTAGTAAGAGTAGATAGCATAGAGCTAATCAACATCATTTCAGTTTGCCGGCCACCGCACCGGCGTCATATTTACGACTACGATTTCTACAGACATTTTTGTCACAAGCAATCTTCCATCGTAAACTTTATCGGACCCACAAGCTCATTATTTATGTGTCGAGATTTTAAAGGCTCATTTACTCCGTGTGGGCCTGACTAGTTTGTTTCACCTCATTATGGAAATGAAACCCCCTTTTTTGGTCACAAAATTTTTGTTTTGGTAAACACGACTCGTTCTTGTTCGACTGGGATCGCTCACTCATCGTCAGCCACTCTCCTCTGATAACGTAATGATGATAATATTTTTCACTTTTTAATAGCAATACAGCCAAGCCAACTGCCTATTAGTCAGGAGGAGGAAAAGGATGCCGTAAAACAAACCATTTGTTTTGAAAACCTGCACTGACCACGATTAATAATGTTGGGATTGGGATTGATCTCTCCCCCTTCGTCTCAACCATTCAACTTGGCTACCTGACCTAAGAATATTAATTAATGTGGGGAAGGCGTAGCTGTAGTTAGTTGTTTGTATCAATATCATCATTCTCTGTGCGTGATTTTTTTTTCATTTTCATTTCTTTTTCAGTTAGGCTAAGGTTTTAATATAGGCGATTAACCTAAATTGCTCGCCCAACTAATAGCTACGCAGACAAGCAGACAGACAACAATGCAATGCGGCAGTACTGACTTCCTTTGCCTTCTTCGCCTCTTCCTCTCACAGTTTTAAAGTTTCAACGGTTTGATGTTGTGAAACTGCTTAGCCATGTAAATAGCAGCAGTTCCTCCCATTAATCTCCTGAGAGAGAATCTCATGTGTACATACAGATTGGAATGAAGGAATGTCTTCGAAATCAAAAATAATATAATATGAGAGTTGCTGTCAGCCAGTCTATAAACCATATATAGCCTATAACCTATAGCTGCAGCTATACATTCAGAGAACTGAGGTGTGATCGCGATAACTTTTTTGATATCGGACTCACACCATGAATGAATGACAATAGAGGGATATCAAGAGTATTCAAGAGTGCAAACTGCCATACAATAAATACATCAACTATCACAAGAGGAGCCAGAGGAGGAGAGGGACAACTCGGCTGAAAGGAAAAGTGGTGGCATCATTAGTTAGCCACTGTCTGACTGAAAGACGGAGAGCCAGAGATGAATGAACATAGTAAATAAATTAATTGTTTATTCATTCATCCGTTCAAATGATGCAAGCCATTAGACGATAAAGTATTATTTTTACATATTATTCAGTTAATACATGTGATGATGATGAACATGAATGTGATTCAGGCAGGTGGATATATTGAAAAATGTGAAATGCGTGTCTGCCTGTGCTGTTCCTCTCCTCTCCTCTCCTTCATCCTTGTTTGCATATTATCTATACCTATCTGCTCTTATAATACACCAACATACCTAAACGGGGTGGTAATCTATGAGCCCATCTACACAACTCGCAGCAACAGTAGCATCTTTATTTGTAAAAAAGAAATGCCAGCCACGTCTATAATTATTATAGTCTTAGAGGAGTACTATATATCTTTTACTACTGTACTTAAGCGTAGAGTCCAACCTGATTCTTAGCTTTCCGACACATTTATTTTGCATTTTACTCCATATATTCGTGTAGGTTTGAATGCACGCACCACCTAACCACCTTCGACCGTCAGAGTACAGTAATATTAATTGATATATATGCAGAGAATCATCATCATCATCATCATCATCATCATCATCATTCTTGATTTTTCTTGACGTGCTAGCTTCTTGCTTGTTCAAGTGTATTCTCCTTCTTTGAAATGTGGAGGATGGAGGAGCAGCGAATCTAACGACTTTTAAGGGAATGACTCCCAATTAAACTGCCAACTGTAGCGAAGAACGCATTAGAGAGACCGTAAAGATGTTATCCTACATGCATATGACACGCAGATGCTTTTTTATTTAATACTTTCATATGGTGATGATAAATGTGGTGCATCCACACAACCACAGACACAGACAGAAAGAATCTTCATATAACACATCTTCAAATTATCATGTTTCGCTATTAATATCACTCTTCATCTTCAGAGACGAAGAAGACCTCCATAAAACGAAAGAAAACGTTTTGGCAGAAACGTAAACACCACATTTTGTTTACTATCACTTTAGTTATTTGAAATGTTGCAGCAGAGAGAGGAGAGGTTAGATGCACTGTTGCACCTGCAATTGCAATCACTTTTGAAATTGTCGTCAAAATGAATCCCAGCTGCATTTTTACATTCTGCCCACGTTCTCCCACAAAAATTACAATTACAAAAATTATAAGTAGGGTGACGCATTTTCATAGTTCTCATTAGAGTTGTTGGAAGTGAACACTTCCGGCATTTGGCTGTATGTCATTTTTACTCCTTGCATTATCCAAACTTCTTTGGTAAATATCTGTCATTGTGCTTATCTCCGTTTGTATACAATTTTTTACAGTGGTCGCATAAATTGAGCAATTTGACCGAAACGGGGACTTGGCTCAGTTTTGTTTCTAGAAAAGCTCACCGCACCGCCCCGTTTTCATTAAGAGAAAAACGAGAGTTGCCCGCATCAGCCATACTCTACTCTCATTTACCCTTCAATAATTCGGAAGTGAGTCCACGACTCGAAAACGCATGTAGAGTAGAGTGACTCACTCACGCATAGTAATAAAAATTGATTTGATTGAGCAATTTCCTCCTGAAACTTCGATGCTGTCCATAGTTCCACTCTATTTCGTCCCCACACAATAAATATCCATCATAATCATGACCAAAGAGAGAGAGAGAGAGAGAGAAAAACTCCATCCAGAATAAGAATAAAAACACTCTGCTCTGCTCTGCTCTCTGGCTGTATAACTACCCCTGTGACACCCCAACCAAAATCATCACAAACCATGACAAACGTCCGTGTGGCCAGCTCCACAATAGTCAGCCTCAACGCAATATCATGGACGGGAAAAGAATGGGATTTATGTATTTATTATGAAGTAGGCCGTTGTTGGCATTGGCAGGAGGAGGAGGAGGGAGCAGGGCAGGAATACCCGCTTTTCGGGCCATAAAACCGAATCCCATTCACCACCGCTCGCTCAGTTGCACGATAAAACTTTGAGCAATGAGTAAACATTCCATTCCAGGAAATATGCCCGGACCGGGTGGGTTCTCTTCTCCACGTTCACCAAACAAACCAAACTCAATATCCAAAAACGCACAGCACACAACCCTGAACTTGAATATTAACATTTTCTAATTTTTAATGCAGTCCACCTCTTTGCACGGGAAAAAAAGTCCGAGAAAGAAACCATGCTGATTTTTGCTGTGCACTTTGCCACCCGCGATCACTCTTATTTTCTTCTCCAGGAGAGCCAACAAAGAAGGGGAGAGGATAGTCCAAAAAATTATACTATGCTATCTCGCTTAGCAGCCCGATTTTCATTAGGGTTTTATCCAGCACCTCCTCGTGAAAGGCTATGTTGGCAGGTAATCAATCTACCCGTTTCCGAAAAGGTGTGGATTTAATTACTTTGCTGTGCTCAAATGATGTCTTGCTGCTTGTTCCAAAGGGAGAGGAACAAGGAGCGGAGGGAGTAACATTAAGCTTTGTATGAAGGACAGGACAGGAGCAGGAGTCCCGGGTTTTTGTAGCAGCAACCCCTTTCGCATTCTGCTCATTCGCATCTCATTCCAAAATCTTGTTTTTATTCATTTCATGCCCCGACAATTCGGACTCGTTGGAGTGCGCACATGAAATCAGCCGACCCTATGGCTAATTCCTTTCCTCCATATTCCAAACTTATCGAGTTGTTGTTGTTGTTGTTGCACGTTTATTTAATCACACCAATTCCAATTTCCAATTATTATAGCAGAATTATACCTTGTTCACACTATACTTATACCACACTGTGCTCACATTATCTCTTGCATGCAGAACAGAATACTTTAACATTGCGACATAAAATAAGATCACCACAACTGCATCTATCTCTATCTCTCCTCCGCACACTCCAACATCAATCATCATAACATAACGAATACTACAACGTTGCTGCTATTATATTCACGATCCTCAGTAAATACAAGACCCTGAAATGTACCTTGAATTCCTCCAAATTGCTCACTTCAAACTTCAAAAATGTATAGCCCAGAGACTTACCCAGAAGGACCTCCAAAACACTCCAAATAACTACTCCCGCGATTTCCAAGCAAACTTGCACAACAATTTCAACCACTTTAGCAAAATTACTATTACTTTAATTTTCAAAAACTGCTCGCACAGTCACACCGTCACTTTTGTTGTTTGCCAGGCAGAAGCACAATGGTGATATGCAGAGTGTAGTCGGGGCTAATGCAAGTTGCTGCATAGCATATATGTAATACAGGCAAGAAAAGAAGTGTGAAGAATTACATTATTATGTCGTGTGTGTAGCAAATGTATGGACTGGTTTGTTGAGGAGAGGGTATTGTATTTTCTAACATCACTTACTACTCCTTTTAAACGCGATGAAGAGCCCCAACATTACAACAATCGCAAGCAATCGTCCAACAACCAACGTAAGTATGCTCGTTTTTGGAGCTCTACTCCGTGCTCACATTATCCTCGCCAGTGTACATTCACAATTCATATAATACACACTGGTTACTTTACTATTTGGTCTGGCTGCCGTAGGTCCCTCTCCGTCATCATCCCTCCAATCCGTCTGTCCGTTTGCATTTGGGAGCAAAAAGAGGAAAAAAAGCAGACGGACGGACCGTAGAGTAGTAGAAAGAGTAGTAGAGACGGTTATTCATACCAGCAATCATGAATGCATATATAAAGTGTGCAGTTTATGATTATTATCCTTACACTGTACTTACACGTTACATACATTCACAGAGAGTCACGTTACATCGGCGGTGGTGGTGAGGTATATACCTAACTAGTTCAACTGCAGCATAACTACGTGCTATGTACTTATACTTACTTATTGGTAAGGTTTTCATTGTATATTATATGATGATGATGGATGGTTCTATGTAACTTGGTTTTTGTTCGGTGCAGTGCATGCAGAGTGCAATGCAATGTGTTTTAGCAGCATATAACCAATATGGCAGAAAAGTAACAGTGGTAGGAAGTGGGAGCCGACTGACTCTTGATGATGATGATCATGAGAGAGCACTCAAAGAAGGGGTGAATTGACGATATGGGCATCTTCACCATATTATGCGAGACTTTACCAACTACACACACGTTGTTTCGTTGTTTCGTTGCATTAGTCGACAACTAAGGGCTGATTTTTTCAGCTAAGGAAAAAAATTTTTGTTGCCAGAGGCATGCCCATCCATACATACTTGCTTGCTACCTGTGTACCTACATCCTCCTCCTCTCGCTGTGCGTGCACGAGAAAGAAAGGGATGAATCAGGTATACAGGGAATCCTGAAATGTGTAGCTAGTACTTCTTCAGCATTCAGCACCTGTCCTTCAAAATGAAAACCTGTAGAAATATTTTCGACTGGGATAATATTCTCTGGAGAGAGGGCCCTGAAACCTGAAATAGGCAGTTGGGAAGGTGGTGCATGGGCTCCTGTTCCTTTCCTTCCTTCAGCTGCTGTAGCCATGCTCCATTTTTAGACATACCTTCACCAACAAACAACAAACAACCCCACGTCATCATAATAATGGAACGAAGGGGCAGGTTGGTTGTGAGCATTCTTGAGTCTGAATTGAGCAGGAGGAATCAGAGGAATAGGTATAATCAGAATATATGCTGTGGATGAAGTGAAGTGAGTGAAGGTTACAGGTGCTTTACTCTTATTTTGCTTCGCTTTTTCTTCCTGATCGCATCGCCTCACTCACCGTAATAGAGTGTGTTGGGAGCAGACAATGTGAGCACCATTGTGTGGTTGTATTAGTTCATTTTGCATTTTAATGGGCATAATATTGTTCAGGCTGGGAGAGAGATGGAACGAAAGAGGTAGTGAAGGTTGTGCTCTGCTATTGCTATTCTATTCTGATGATGATGAGGAGGATTGTGATGTTGGTGCGGTGCGGTGTAGTGGTCTGGCCGTGTAAACCACCAATACAATATCCCGTCAGACTGATGATGATGATGATGATGATAATGATATTTACCAACACGAGTTTCCAAATCATCTCATTTTCTGTATCAAATGCACCAACACGCATTTCCCCATTCTGCATATGTGATACTACAACAATCATCTTCCCCCTTTGCCATAATAATAATTGTGATACAGAGTGCAAAAGAAAAACTGCATAATGTAGATAAAAAATAGATGAACGGTGCTGATCACTGTGCGACTATACAGTTCAGTCAGTTCTGCTTCTCCGTTCCCTTTCTTTAATAACAAAATGGTTTCATGTATGGCATAAATTGCTAACGTTCATTGGCATCAAAAAACAGATTCAGATTATGCATGATCAGTCCGTCCGCTGAGGTGCACTCAAAGGAATTTACACATTCGAGCAGAGCACAGCGATTCGAATACCAACCGATTGCTGCAACAACATGACAAGGTGTAGTGCACCCTGCACTTTTGAACACATCCCAATTTTAATTGCATATTATCCAAATCGTAAAAATGTTATATTTGTAGAGTGACACACGCTCATGTGAATATTTTTTAACATGGGTGATAATAACTCAAAATGCAAATTAAAAAACAGGTATGCATATTCAGTCAGACTCACATGAGGGCTTTTTCTATTTTGAAAGGTAATGCCGCGATGTGATACAATGTTAAAAATATATAAACATGCGAAGCTATACTTACTCATCGTAAATATAAACAGTAATTAGTAAACGAGTGAGTGAGTGTCCGACCGATAAATCGTAAATCATCAATTCCTTTTGCTTTCATTGATTTGTTCTGATGGTGGTTTAAACACCCCAGCAGCACAACATTCCCAATGTGGTTAAAAATGAGCTCACTTTTGTAAATAGAGATAATGAATTGCAGGCCGAGAGGAACTGATATAATGGCCACTTTTAGGATGACAACACCTGTCCCACCGCACCGCACCACCACTCTGTCTCTATCTATAGCTGACTGAACGCAGTTGAGAGCTGCTTTCAAAGTATTTATGAAGAAGCGGTGCTCATTAGCAGAATGGATGGATGGATTCCTTATGGAGAGGTTGAAATGATCAAAAATATTCTCATTAATGAATTTTATGGTTATGTTTGAAAGTGGGAGTGTCACTCTTGTTATTGCAAAACATACATGATGCTCGTAAAAGTCCCCCGTTCACCTGCGAATCCACCTAAACCTAAAGATGGCGAGATTGAGAGTTCAATCGGAAGAAGTCATAATAAACTATAAAAAGTTTTTAGCCTGAGGGAACAGCTGCTTGCTATTATTCTTACCGCAATGAGTCTAATTGTTACATTTTCACTGACTAATAATAGAACAAAGTTTGTTTTAAAATGTGATAATAGGAAGTCGTCAAATTGCCCCATCCCAGTCATCCCATTAATATCCCATACGCCACGAACGACCCAAACCAAAAGTCGCTAAAAATTGTGAAATTATTGTGTTGACGGCCGGCCAAACCGACAATCTTTTATCTTTGCCAATTTACGATGACATTTTACCTCGTTTTACAATCCGTAGTACTCCCATGTTATGTTGGTTTACCAGTTAAATAACACGGCAATTATTGAGGCAGTAAACTTGTCGACAGTAGTTGACTACTACCACCGCCGAATATAATCGTAACCCGTAAAGAAGCATCCTCCTTTCATTTCATTTCATTTCATCCTGATTAAAAATGGCTTGGCCCTTCTGCGCGAACCTGCCTACTTTTCTCTAGCGGCATTCCCATTTTCGCATTAACCTCATCGTCGGCAGCAGTAGGAAAAAAACTCTGTGTGGTAATAACATCATCTCTACGCTAATCTACTTACCAACCATTTTCCACTCGCTCAAGTGCCAATTGCAAAGTATCATAAAGTCATCAATGTCAGAAATTAGGAAAGTAACAAGACTTTATACTAATTGGGTTTC
>JAANSN010004506.1:0-14879 GCA_036850665.1 Dicranocentrus wangi | reverse complement strand
ATCTCCAGGTTGCTGGCAAAAAAGCAAGCAACGAAATGGGTTTGGAAACGGGAAAACTATGTTTAAACTCAATTTCTCCCGGTTTAATCTAGTTGGTTACGACATTAGCTAACACCAACTTTTTCCCTCGCAATGTCTGTGTTCAGTAGTAGTTTGTGGGGCTTAAACACATTTTACTTGCCCATTCATCTAATGAGGACAGGATGCCATTTTCAGAGTGAATGTGTTTTCCCTATTTTCTTGAAACATTAAGTTAAACCGGTGGAATGACCAGTACAATAACCGGTTGAGAGATTGCACTAACCAATATAATATACAACATATAAGCCGCCTAGAATTCAATGAGAAAATCTTTTTGCGTAAACCATATCAAAGAGAATTGTATACACAAATTGAGTAAACTTTTTAATTAAATCATCATCATGTACACATGCACATCCACGTTACTAAAAAAATAGAGTATAGACTGGAAATGTTGAAAATATTGTTTTAGTAAAAAGTAAGTAAGGCGCCGTGCATATAATTATGATTTTTGTTATTTTCAACGATTCCATAATATATTACTCTTCTTCCACTCCCTCGTCTTCCATCCATCCCGTGTGCCACCAAAAAGTAATTTTCGGAGCAAACTATTTAGAAACTGAATACGAGATTGATTTTGAATTGAGTTGCTCGACGATCCATACTTTTCCAGACAAGTGTGCTATTCTACGGTTTCATTCCAGCTACCTCAACTAATTCAATGAAAGACTCATTATTTTATTTCTCCCAAGCAAACATTCTGCCGTTTTTGCTGTGGGAGCTTTATATGGCAAGAAGAAAATTGGGGATAACTAAGTTTTCCTCCAAACAATAAACTTGTTTGCGAGTGTTGTGTAAGTAATGTTACAATTTGAGCTTTTAGCTTACATCAAGTGAAATTACTCTGTTTTATCTTGAGAAAGCCCTCATCCACTCGGGCGGACTACTTGTGAACAATACTCGCTCGTCGTCGACAAGCTGCGTACAGCCAAACGACTACTTATTAAATCAACAGTTCCCTTCCTACAATATGGTCACTAGGAGAAAAATGAGGAGTCACATAGCTTCTCCGCCGAGCCAGTAAGGCAACCAACCAACCACCTGTTCATTCCTCTACAACTGACATGTTTTCCTTTCCATCAGGGAAAACGATTTTTTTTATCAGCCACATAGCAAAAACCGTGGATAGAAAATGAAATGGTTTTCTGAGGAAAAAAAATATATAAAAAAAGTGTATCATCCACGCGCTCCCTTTATGACTCTCGATATCTCCAATAAATATTGGATTATCCTAGTCTCCGCGAAGCGTACTCCCAGTGGAATTGGGAAAGATGTGTAGGTAGTAGTAGGTAGTTGTTATGTTATACTGATCGTGAGTCATATTAAAATTTCCATTTTCCCAGTGGCCCTCCACAAACACCGCAACAGATACCCTGTTAAGATAACGAAGAGGGTAATAAATGAATCCTGACATTATGACTACACATGTATTTCTCTCAATTATGGACATGCTCGTAAATCCTCTTTTTATGAACAGCACTCACTGCACACAATTCTAAATGTTATAGCGTTTTCCGTTATTACCGTTATTGCTACTATATAGGTTTCTCCCAAAAAAAACTCCGTCTATTAATGAGCCCCGTGTAAAAAAACTGTGTTACGTTACACAGTGCAAAATGCGACGGGCCAAGAAAAACAGTAAATTCCTGTCATTATAACTTGTCGGAGGAAATAAAAGCAGGGTTCGACAGGAAAATGGATAATACCAGAATAATGAAGTGATTATAGAAACCTTGTCAAATGTCATATCAGACCCATTTTATATTTAACCAACCTTTAAAAACCCACCTGACAATTTTCTTCATTCTATGCGGGCACTTGTTGTTGTGCCTGCTCCCGAAATTCCAACGTTTTCCGAATTAACAAGACCATATTTTTCCCAGCAACTGATTGAGCCTGTCAGATTATACGTTTTGCGTTTGACGGAAAGGAGGTACATTTCTTTTGAGCCATCAAAACAGCCAGCCAGCATTCAACTTGAGACATCGAACATTACTCCTTTTTCGCTGTCAAATGGGCAATGCCAGAGTGGGCTGGAGTATATAGTGCGTTTTTGTGGTGCGGAATTAAAAATTCAAGAATAGCATTAGAAAAAGGAATACCTATCAATAGACAGGGCTCATGAGGAATTGATAAATGCACGTATTTCAATACTGGAAAATGCTATGTGGGTTTTAGTTTTGGCTCTCTCAAAAACTTTGTTTTATACATATTGTTGTGTGTGGTGGCTGTGCTGTGCTGGCTGGCTGTCCAACATCGATACATTTTTTTGTTTCACTACTATTTTTCTCGCTCACATTTTCTTTGTACGTGTGAGGTAGCTCTTGAAACGATTGCACCAACCACACAATTGCCTACAAAACTTCCTGAGCGAAGGAACCATCCCCAAACATATTTATTACCTGGAAGCCAACTGGAGCGTGAGCAAACAGAGAATCGACATTAGTCTGTGCATATTGTCGAAACCACACAAGCCTTTGTCAGTGGAACCACTTAACTAAAAACTACATGTGATCAGTATACCGGAAGCTGTCATAGAAAATAGAGAATAGTAAAATGGCTTCTCTATTATATCAACTAGTGCCTAGTTATGCACTACTGTATAGAATGATAATATATATGCACTCTTTACCCCACAAAATAATCTACTTTTACTTTACCCCTTTACCACACTCACCAGCATACCAGTCGACGTCATTTGTAGTACACACACTCAAACCATTCCAGTTTCAAAGACAAGTGCCCAAAAAAAATATACATACAGCTGAACCTTGCAGAAAAATACTTGTTACCTGGTTTTTACCTAAAATTTTGTATGCTCCTTCCTCCTAGTCACACAGTCACCTATCGTCGTCATTGCATAAAAAAGTACAACTTATTTTCCTCCTTGGCTCGCTCCGGGGCATTCATAAGGACACCTTGTTCTTGGAGCCGTTCAACGACCGATTATTACTGACTTTGGATAACCAGTTTCCAGTTTTCCACAAGGGATGTATATACCACCAACGCCGAATTTTCTCGGTCCTATAATTTATTACATTATACTTCCTCTGTTCTCTTCTCTTGTAGAACCTAATATGGTCAATTTTCTGTCTGCTGAAAAATACTCAAGAATAAATCTCCCAGAGTCTCTGGGAGTTGCAGCAGGCTAGCCCAGCTAGCTCCTCGCGATTTTCTCCTCTCTGTGACACGACAATATCCTAACAACTTTTCGACAATATTCAATTGTCCTCCCTTTTGTCTCACATTTTGGTATTGGTATTATTGTGCTGATATGATACCCATTCCATCGCAGAGACTCGCGTCGCGTCTCCAGAATGGGCATAGGATTTTGGTTGGGGAAAGTTATTTATGTATGTCATCGTTTTTCGACTTTAACCACAAACCCCACAACTCCGTTTTCCCCAAAACAACTAAACTCCAAAAAAAACTCCCTTTTCACCTTGCGATTGGTTTTCGAGGGAATATCCCAACCAAAATATGAAGCACTTCTGCTGCTGACGCTCTTTTACGTTTTTTTTGCTAACCACTATACAAAACAAAAAAAGTTTGGTTGCCGCTTGCCACTCACGCTTTTCAGGTTTGTCTGGTGGTGGACAAGTATTCAAAAACACTTATATTTTTTCCCAACAATACGACAAGCATAATAAAAGTGGTTTTACTGTCAGTTTTTTCAGTTATTGTTTTCCTATCCCAATAAAAGAGGGAGTGGGTACGATAACAGAGGGGGGAAATGTAGATCAATATAATATCTTATTCCACTTACCATTTAAGCCCGACGTTATCACTATTATTTCCAGGTAGCATAAGTACATAATAAGATGATGTGCTGGAGTGCATCAAATTGAAATATATTTTTTCTTGTTGACAGACGAAGAAGCAAACGAATGTTGATGGCTATCTACACAGTATTACATTGGCTGATGTGAACTAATGTGCAAAAATGTATCTCGCTACAAAAACAAAGAGCAACAACAACTACACTACCCTCTGATGTGTGAACTGTCACATGGTGGTTTTCCTCCTGACATTACAAAACACCAAAATTTATATTCAATTTCCGAGTACTAAAAAGTTTTTGTTAGTCCGTTGTTTGATGCTTCGCTTGCTTGGTAGTGCTGACACGAGCAATAAGTTTTTTTTTCTTCTGTGAACTTGGTCATTCGATAATTACTTTAGTCACTTTCACTTCCCACTTGTTTAAAAAATGAAAAGAAAAGTCAATTCCCTGTCATGTTCTTTATTGTAGCGGGATACGTTTAGTTACACTCTCGAATCGAACCCTTTGAGAAAAAAGAGTCAGGTACATACACGAGCCTAGAACCTATAAACTTTTCTATTTGGTTTATACTTATATCCCTCTCTCCTGTGTTTTCAACTAGGAAGTTTTTTTTGGTTACACCAGGATCCAGGATGATGAATATGTCATCATCATTTCCGAAAAATAGGCGTACATCAAATAGATGGATGTGTGGAGGGTTGTGTTGCATGCAAACACATCAAGACACTTTAAGTTCTATTCAGTCATTCCCTCCACTCGTCACTAAAAATCACCAAAACTTCACTCCCTCTCCCCCATTCTTTTTTTTTCAAGACGAAGACGAGCAACACCAGTTGAAAAAAGTAATAATAGCCTTGCTTTTGGTTGATTGGCTTCTCGGCAGCTTTGTTCGTATATATTGTAGTAGTTTTGTGAGAACAAGAGAGTTTCCCGGTGCCGGCTCCTTTTTTCCTCGTTTTTTTCACTCAACTTTTACTTGTTAGTTTGTAAACTTCATCACCAACCCAGAACAAAACTTTTCACTCCAAATACTGTTACAAATAAGATGGAGAAATTCCCGTCGGAGAAGATAGATAATACTCAATATTATTGAGTATTAGCCGAAACCAGAGAATGGAGCAGGCAGCAGGGTGGTGGTAATATGTGATGGCATTAAACAATTGATTCACAAAAACCCCGGTTATCATCATCCAAAAACTATATAGCAAGTTTTGTAATGCTGAATGACAGCATTCAAAGGTACTTTTCTCGCCGGCCTTGTCTTCCCGAAGACAAAGAGGGATTTTGGCTTATTTTCCCTCAAGTTTATTCCCAAGTTTTTTTAGTCCTCCACATAATGAGTAATCCTCCACCTTGGAAAAAAATACATTATCAAGAGAAAATTCCAAACTATTAGATTTCCTTTTTGGATCAAATTACGTCCATTTACTTTGGTAATAAAAGGGATCCTTTATCACAGGAAGTTTGGATGAATACTAACTAGATTCCAATCAAATTTCTAATTTACAAATTGCTCCAAATTCCCCAGACACGGAACGGAGCCACTGAGCTGGAAAGGATATATTATACACACTCCCACCGAGACTGTTGTAACGGTACTGTGCGGTGTCTCTGACTCTGAAAGTTGGACTAAAATGTTAGACGTACGTACGCAACCAACCACCTGTTTTCTACCTCGACCAGACATTTCAGTGACACGAGAAGGAATTCAAGATATTCAATTGTTTTACTAGCCCGACTACTCCCTCCCTAACTCCCTACTATAGTCACGAGCAGAGTGCCTGCAACATCTGACACCCGTACTCAATCTGTACAGCAGCAGCAGGTCTCCATAGATAGCTATTGTGTGGCTATTGTCCTCCGAAGCTGCATGTTACCCCTATTGAATGAAATCAGTGACCTGAAACATCCATTTCTGGTTTGGACGTCGACTTTTCTCTCTCTCTCACCCACTCTCTGTGTGTCTGTCCCCCTGCCTTTATGTCGCCCATGTTTTGTTCCGGGCTTGAAATCCTTATTGGAAATTACAGGAGTATCCAGTTGAAATTAAGCTCTCAAAAAGTAGAACAGATTAAGAAAATTCCCCAAGCAGAGCCCACAGTTTTTCCCTTGATTACACCCCGGTTTCCTGTGCACTCCCCCAGAAAATGGGTGGAATTGAATTCAAAGTCTTATTTTAAATATACACCAAGGGAAACTTCAAAAGGCTCTGGTGAGAGCTCCAAAGTTTTTCCCGTTGTCGTATATACTGCAAAAGATAATGTTGTTCATCTATCTTCTTGAAACTGTTGAGCACAAACAAACCTAAAACCCAGTTCCCGTCCTTCTTTTGTTGTTTATATAATACGGAAAACAAACAAAAGCCCAGGTAAAGGATTTTGTTCAAAGGAGGAAAAAGTTTCAGAAGGAAAAAGTGCTTCAACAGGAAAAACTTGCTCTTCTCCTTCAATCGCTACATTTTCCCTGAAAATCATTTTGTTTACAAGATTTCCTGAGAATATCCCATTTGGAACGGAGAGCAATAACAATAAGGTTGTGCATTCATAATTTTTTTTCATATTCAGAGCTGCATGCACCTTTTTTGTTGGATACGGGAGACTCACCACAAACAAAGTCTGACGTGAATGTCTCCTTTAAAAAAGGAGTTGTACGGGGAAAAAAATACGTTTATTTTTGCATTGAGTAACTATCTCATAACATAACATGGGCCACTCCACAATACATTTTCATTTTTTTGGCTACTACTATATTCCTCTTATCATACATCTTATAATGGGATTTGAATATGGAAACGGCGGAACAGGCCAAAAAGGCAAGGAAGAAGGTGAGTACCGAAATAGAAGATGGAAATCCTATCGACGGAGAATCAAATAATGTGATAATATATCCATCTTGGAGGGGTACCTGCTTTGGACTGGTCTGGTTGGTGTGCACTGTGCACTGTTGTCTGTGGTTGTTTTTAAAAAAATGTACGACGCTCACTTTTATTCCTCCCCTTTGTTCCCATGCGTTTTTACCTAGTTCTTCTTTCTACGCGTAGGTATATAACAAGCATTTTCTTGGCTGACGAGACACAGACAAAAAGAGAAAGTCAGAAAGTACACGGGCAAAGGATAATCATGTGCTTGAAAAATACAGCACTCTCGCTCTTATCACATGGACCAGGTTTTTCTTGAGTGAGACACAAGCCAGGTAAATATTATGTACCTACAATACAATGCACACTGAGGGAGAGAAGAGGAGGCTGGGATGGGAGAGCCACGTTCAATGACTTTTTTTGTCGGATTCCCTGTCCAATGTTAGTTTTAGCATAGTATTAATGTTTCACGAGGACAACCCCGGATCGACAACTTGTAGGACTGTGCAAGAAAAGAAGAAAAAAAAGAAGAAAACGCATTTTGATATTGTCTTTTTCTCGTCTCTTCGCTCGGGTGTTTTGTATTCAGAGTAATAGTGTCATTTTTTTGGTGTTTCAGGAAAGGGAAGAAAGTGAAGCAAGTGGATGGAAAAAAAGCTCATTTTTTGTGAGGAGTTTTGGACTTTTGGAGATTTTCTGTTTGTGGAGGTGGGCGTGTGGTGCACATGCCAGGAATCGGTTACAAACACACATAATATATTCTAGCATGTTGTATAATATTGACACAGGTTATGTATCAATCCAGTTTTTTGAAGTAAACAAGATTGGGTGGGATGATTCATATTATGCTTAAGCGTGTGTACGTTCTGCGACAGTCAAAAGAAAAAATGAAACCCGCATAAGTGCAGCACTAAAAGATAAGTTAAGGCGAAGAGAAGTCTAGAAAAATAAAGTAGGAGTAAGGTCGGAATATAAACTGTTGTACAAGGTGTGTGTGTGTGTCGCGTGTGTAATACGTACGTAAAAGGGTACATCATGCAGCCAAGTAGCAGATAAATCAGAAACGATATCACACAAAGTGTGCCAAGTTTGTTTTCGGAAATGAACCCATTTGATTGTCGGTATCACACACAAGTGATAACAAAACCGACAAAAATTGAGCACAGGTAGGTACAACACGTACACGTACATAAAAAGTTACAAAGTGTGAT
Organism: Dicranocentrus wangi; assembly: GCA_036850665.1. Classification (NCBI taxonomy): domain Eukaryota; kingdom Metazoa; phylum Arthropoda; class Collembola; order Entomobryomorpha; family Entomobryidae; genus Dicranocentrus; species Dicranocentrus wangi. The sequence goes on along the minus strand of JAANSN010004506.1, from coordinate 6,949 downwards.
CTTTTTCCAGCAGTTAACTACAATGGTTCCTATGAGCGGAGTAACGGAGATGATAATAATGATGCTCATATTCTTTCTTTCTTTGTTCAACCCACCCACCCGGGCGCTGACGTAAGGACGAGAGGGAACAGGGAAGACAAATAGATAGTAATAATGATACTAATAGATTTTTTAGTACATACCATCAAATCAATGTAACAACTGGCACAGCTCAAATGCGAAAAACACGGAGAAAACTACACTGTGTGAAAAATGGGTACCCACAAAGTTGGGAAACACACGATATTCAAGTTTTTTCCCATTTAGCAGTTCCACCGCGGAATAGATCAAGTGCTGGGAGAGAAAATGCACGGGCTTTCTTCCCACATCTGTAAAAAAAACCGGAGAGACGGCGGTGTACGACGGGGAAAAATTGAAATTGCTTTGGATAAAACAAAAGTGTGTTTTTCTATTACGCACAAAATCTCATCTGCTCTGTGTCTCCTCAGTCTCCTCCACACTCAAAAAGTTATTATTCTTAGGGGCTAACAATGGAGTGCTTATTTCCCGTTCTCCACCATAAATAGATTTCCTTTTGAGGAAGGAGACAAGATTTTCAAGTATATTTGCATCTCTGTGGTGTGGTTCTTGTGGTGCGGGGAAAGTAGCTTTTGTCTTGTAAGGACGGCAAATATCTTTAGTGCCGCGGGCTCAATTGTTCCATCTTCCTCTTGACTTTCACGAAGATAAAAAAAAACTTTCCCCTATTTTTTTATTCACTCCACATTCCCACCCAGAGACAGCTATCACATGAGATACGACGGGTTTGCGGAGGATGACTGTCGTCGGAGGGAAAAGTCAACAAGAAATCCGAGTCTAATATATCCCCTCTGCGGATGTGTTCCATGGACGACTTTCCCTTGTTTCAGTTTTTATTGAGAACCAAGAACCTTAGCAAATCTCCGAGTTTCCACATCCTGCTAATTTTCCCAGAGAAACTCCAAAAGCAAAACTCCAAAGGAGATTGGACTGGTCGAGCTTCAATTGATCCTTTCCCTTTTCTCCAGAATTGAATATGAATAGAACATTATCGTCTTCCTAATTAGCTGAAGCACACGTTTGGTGGGGGGTTCGCGAAGAAAAATTGATCCAAGAAAACTAGTTTCCACGCAAAAAGTAAAACTTCGGAAGGGGAAAAAAGTCGGACACGAGTGGATTAATTAAATGAGTGGGTGTACGCGAAAAAAAATCCTTTAAAAAATATGTTCAATCTTGAAAACTATTTTTGAGTGAAAAGCACGCACTATCCTGTTGCCTCAAAAAAGTGTGAATACCCCGGAGAAAAGGATGTACTTGTTTTTAAAAAACAAAATCCTTGTTTCTCTCTCTGGCTAATATATATCCGTACTAATAATTACAGAAACTGAAGAACTGACAGGATATATCAGGCTCTAGCTCACCGGTATTTCTTCTTTGCTCACTTGTTACCTTTCCTCCGTTCCACTCACCACCACCGTTTTTTCTGTGGCATTGAAGCAACGTGAAGTGCGCGACTGAGCTGAGCGTTGCCAATTCCAGCTGTCTTGTATACCTGCCTGGACTTGTTACTGCCACGAGCGACGATCGCTGTAGCTTCAGCGTTCAGGCTGGTGGAAGCCTATTGAAAAAACGTGTATTAAATAGGGCTCCCTCCCCAGCTCAACCAACTCACCTTCGGAAACGAGTGTGTGTGTGTGTATAACTAGGAAAATGCCCGAAATAAATACAAAGTGAGCACATAAAAAATACTTCTTTTTTTGAGTGACAGCTCTATATACCTTGATATAAGCAGTTTAATACAGTATAATATATGGAACGTGTATACGTCCATTACTTTTCCACTTTCCTAGTGTGTAGCACCATAAGCATAGCTTATTTCGTCTCCTGTTTTTCCATCTCCCCAGAATCCTTACTTATTTTGCACTTTTACTCCTTCCTCTCTCTTTGTGCTCGTTCTGTACCATTTAATATGAAAGTTAGATTGGAGAAGGTGGCTTTCCCCATGAGGGTTGGTTGGGGAGAAAATTCACCATACTTGTTCATCTGGTTTGATGCTCTCCTTGATGCTACACACTAGCTAGACTAGACTGTTGCTGAAGCAGGTTCATCTCGTGGAAACAGGTTGCTACCATTTAGAAATTAAATGGTCATATACCTATGTAGGTACACATGAATAGAGTTTTAGGGACGACGACGCTGCCTTATTTTGCGTTGTACCTCCCCAACCTCAAACCAATCACAGATGGGTAGAAAAGCATGTATGAATATACAAAAAGCAATCTAAGAAAAACTAATAATATGTTTTACATTCAACTGTGTGTCTCTCGTCTCTCTCCCCCACCCAACTTATGCTAAGTCAGTCAGAGTCGGAGTGAATAACATACGCCTGATTTTTACGATATTGATTCCCCATCCAATTTAGCTAGCTTCCCACTTTACCTTCGCTTCATTTAATTTCACCTTTTTGGACAGGGACATAACACACGTCTATATTATTTTTATGTCCAATATGCGTCCCCCATCTTCCGTGTCGTTCGTTCGTGTCGTAGTATGTATGCTGTTTTGGGTTTGTTTAGTAACAAGACCTGGATTTGCTAAGTAGTAAACCAACCATGATGGGTGGCTTAAGAGCGGAAACTGGAAGCAACCACCAGGCAACTTGGCGTCCGTCCTCTTCTGATCTAGCTTGTTCATGTCATTCCCTTTTTTCCTCTTCATTTTTTGCAGATGGATGGATTTATTTAGTTATTTTTATCACCCTCTGATGAGGTCGTGCTTATATAACACTATTTTATCCATACACTCTTTCTCTTTATACCGTTTTTTATGTTCTCTCCAGTTTTGACTCCTGTTTGCCAAAAGGACTTGCTCGGATGAGATGAGTGGCTCATTTCCGTATGAAAAGAAGTTTTTTCAAGGGTGGTTGCGATGTCGTGCCCGATGTTTTTATGCAGGTCTTTTCTCCTCGCAAACAACACTCTTCATCCAGTTCTCTGATGATAATAATGGTCCACATAAAAAGTATATACTATGTAAACTGGGGATGAGGATGGAACATCTCTCTCTCTCTCTCTCTCCGTCCGTGAGCACTCCACTGACAATACTTATATCATTTCGTTCTCTCTGCCGTCTGCAACTGGTAGTACCAGTAAATAATGTTATGACCTCGTATAAAGATTTAAATCTATTCTATTACCGTTCTATACACTGTATATATATGCACATCTTCATCTTCTTCATCATCATCACGGTATAGGGGGAAACGATACGTCACTCAATCTCTGGGAGCAGGTCTGGCTGGAAGGTAAGTGGAAAAGCTCAAGTTAATTATCATGATGATTTCGCTCTGAAGCATTTTCGGAAAATCGTAAAAAAAACTTCAGGATGCAGTGTAAAAAGGAAGGAAATGTGCGATTGGAGCTGTTCTTTGCGACGACTTCTATATCGCTAAAAACGCGCGGGTTGAGTGACATGTGTGGTTGATAATAGGAGTATATAGCGCAGAATATATATAGTTGCTTTTTATTACGAGTCGTATTACACTGAAGTGAAATGAGTGAAACCGTTTGCAAACTTTTTTTTTCAGCCTTCATTAGAACCACTTTAGAGAGATAGTGTGTATATCTCCAATGTGAAAACATATGGGAGCACGAGCATACGGTGTAGTTTTTATTTTATTTTTTGAGATCATTAAGTCACATTGGAGCTGTGCTGTGGAGCTGGAGCTGGAAGGGGAGAAAAGAGAGCTGGGAAGAGTCTGGCTGGCGAAAGGGAATCATTGGGAAAGACCAAGGGGTTGAGCTCTTTTCGGAGAAATGTTTTGTCTGTTTGTTGAAATGTTTAATAGCTCTCGAGAAGAATAATTGACAGAACAAGGTCTTTATTGAATGGCTCCTGTTCCCTCTGTTTCCCGTTTGTATGCTCACTTTTGCCGGATTGATTTGTGCGGCTTGAAGTTTTATAATAGGTGCATAGGGTATAGTATATGTATGGCGGCGTATGTGTCGGATTTGAATGTATGGAATTGGAATTTTCGGGAGGGAAAGCATGTTAAATAGGCATTTGTGTGAGGGAACTTTCCTCTTGTTTTTTGACTACGTAACGTCGTGCGTAGGTAGTTAGCTTGTAGTACGTGTGGGTGTCATGTAGTTGAATTGAGTTTGCGAATCTATGGCGTTTGGAGAGTTTATTAAAGTGGAACGTGACGGAAGTAACGTTACCAATGGGAGACCTATCTGGAATGTGATTCATGGGATGAAGACAAGAATAAAATTCTGAGATTTGTTTTCTCCGTTGGTTCGGTTGTAAGGTTGTATTATGTGAGAGCGATAATAAAAGATGGCTCCCTGCTGCCTCCAAGATTGCGAGAAGTGAAAGGAGTCGAGATCTTTGAACTATTTAAGGAATGCCAAGAAGCTGGATGAATGAATATCTGGTAAGTCTGATCCGTAATAACAACACGCTCTACATTTGGTTTATGCAACGTTTGCTTTGCAAATTCACCTATGTATTTTTGAAGCCGGAATTGAATAAAAACATGGGACCTGCGATACAAACAAGTTTAGCAAGCGTATGTAGTCATTCAGGGTCTCACAAAACTAATGTCTTTAATAATTTCCGGTAAAAACGTCAGCCGGATATAATCATTCTATCTGATTTTGCACTTGGTCCGACCTGGCACTATTTTGGTTTAAATAGTCAAGAAGAATAGGATTAGTTTTTGGAAATACTGGTATTTGCATTTTTGTAACTGCTTGCACTACTGCCGTTTGCATGCGTACGCATAATAACGTCACCTGGCTTATCAAAATTTTGACTCCAGTCAAAAGACGAATTGATAGGAATTTCAGTGTTCCTTCTTTTCACCGCAGCTCATGCACGCATAAGATCCTCTAGCAACAGGTTTATCACTACCTCATTTCGTCATTCCACCCAAGTTCGTCACCACCTGCAAGGGTTCACGGTTAATCAAACCAGGTCAGCCTCCGCTCTCAAATAACAGTCCAACGTCCACTCTATTGAATATCGTTACAGCTTTCGGATGGAAACTGGGAATTGTCAATGTTTTCACATGATATTCCAGCTCCGTCCGACCAAGTGTGAGTAGGTGTTTAATTAATTCCGCCCTTGGTTCTTGACAACACGAAAACAGGATCAATAACGTTGCCAATGTTGACTCTCACTCACAATCAGTATCCAATCCAGATCCGTGCGAAGTCAAGCGTTCTTTCATTCTTCCAGGAAGGAAGCAATATGCTGGCTTATTACCGCTAATAAAGGAGGACACCTACCTACCTATATACGTATATTGTCGTCGTTCGTTCGAAAAGTAATATACATAATATTGATACTACTAGATTTCAGTGGGAGAGAGATTCTTGTTCATCTTACTTTCAATTTGTTTTCGTGTATACACGAGTTACCATCATCGTCTTGTGCAACAGTTTTCTTCTTGAGCCTAACTAATAATACATTTCCCCTTGTATCTAATCATTACGTAGCCATCTCTTTCTTCCTTTTCTTTACCAAGTTTAGGTTTAGGTTCAGAGATCACTCTCTTACGTCGTGCCAAAGAAGACACTAGATTTATATTAACCGTATGTCAACTTCATACCTACTTGGGAGACTGGCAAAATGAAATCTTCAATACATGAGCTTAACGACGCGACGCCCTGTAGGGTAGAAAGAAAGAATAGAGTGATGTTAGTGTCGTAAGTAATGGATTAAAGGAAGAACACACAACAATCCTCGGTGCTTTCACTACTCCCCGTTATTATAATACACTACTGATTGCGAGATGGTCCATGAACTCGGGAATATATATGCTTTCATATTGTGCTCACATATTGTTGTACTTTTCCATAGATCCGGACTGTTTTGCTGGGACTTGAATCGGGTGACATGTAGGGATCTCTAAAATCAATGCTCAAACTTCATTTAATTTTCCACACTAATAAATCTTATAAAATCCCCGAATTTGCTTCTTATCCTTTGTCACATGAGCATATTACTCGGGTGGAAAATCCTAAAGAACAACATCGCATCAAGCAAGCTCAACACTATATCTACTCAATATAGTATTTACCCTGAAATTCAACATCCTATTTTTGCGTTATCTTTGGGTGTGCTTGGCAGAGCAAAAAGTATGACTTTTCCATTTCAATGTCTTCCATCCACCACCACTATAAATGAAGCATTATTAGAATCATGAATAGACTGAACATACAAATGAAACCAGTCACCTGTATAAAGTTGGTTTATTAAGATATCAGTCAACTCCTCGTGTCTCATAAAATAATAGCAAAACCCAAACCGCTGTTACAATTTTTAGATATTATATTGATGTTTTTTTAGCCTGTTTGCTTCATCCATCGGTTCCCTTTCCATAAAGTAATTCCAATTTGTCTTCACCTGTCATATTCATCATTTAAAAAATATCACGTTAGAATTACACGAATATTTTTTTTATGGTATTAAAAATGCCTGGCTCTTGTAGCACACCGAATAATTTTAGTCATCATAATTCAAACTTTTTGAACCTACCGACCGACCTACCTACACAAAACACATATTTTTCATGACATGAATGAAACTCTAGTGTGCTTTGTGCATATTTGGTTTTTTTGTGTGTTTTATCCAGTTTTTAGAGCTCACTAAAATAGGCAGTCTGTCTGTCTGTGCGGCAAAAAATCTCAGGATGCACCGCTCGTCAAGCTCGCCGGTGGTATTTTTTGGAGCGTCTTTTGCAACTAACCATAACCTTTTTGTACACAACTCAAGATATTCTCTCTCTTGTGCTTCCTTCCTAGCTATCCGGCTATCATAAAATCCTCTAAAATCTTTCCCGATAGCCGATATCTCCTTTTGCTACCTAATAATATTATTTCTTCATGCACAAAAATGCAAAAATAAGGATACCTCTAATAATAAA